>WUAW01004997.1:15885-26936 GCA_017165845.1 Thaumetopoea pityocampa | reverse complement strand
ATGTCAATCAATGATTAGCTTGCTATGCACTTTGGCATTGCTGTAAGCATAGCAAGCAACTGTTAAATAAATAAATAAGCAGTAAGAAGTATTTAATAATAATTAAAAGAGATTTGTCAATTTGAAAATTCCGTAAACTTCGTTCGGTTTCTCATAATGAGAGTATTAAAATTATTAATTTCAATGACAACAGTACACGAAATGAATCGTTTAAAGCGCTGTCGACCGAATGTAATAATTTTGCTGTCCTCCGGATATGATGGTCGCGAAATATTGCGACAGTAGTGCTGATACCGTTGTAACAGCACTTAACTAAATTTGGTCCCTCCCTATCTTTTTATAATGCCAAACGCCAAAACAAGATAGCAAACATTTATAGCGAGTACCGACCTACGTTTCTGTCAAACGGTTCAAAAAATGTTGCGTTTTTGCGTATCTTTGGTCCGTATGTTCCGAGATCGCATTTAAATCTTTTAATTTTACGTTTCTAAACGAAACTGACAGCACAAAAATTGTAGCTATCTCGTTTTGGCATTTGACGTTAGAAAAAGATAGGGAGAGACTAAATTTAGTTAAGTTCTGTTACAACAGAGTCAGCACCAGTATCCGTAAATCCGTCACCAAACAGCCTAAATCTTTTCCGAGTTCAAAGCATGAATTCAGATTATGAAACCAGAATTGTATACAATTTTTTTTCTGGCTGATTGACATTTTTAATATTGTGGGTAATATCCGAAGACCGTTTTTAACCTTAAAACAATATAAATATTCAAAAAACAATAAAGAAATAAACCTTAACAGAAATATGACCTCCTCGTTAAATAGAAGGTATTTGCCATACTCTCCATGCTTGGCAAACACCTTGGAGATCGCAGCAGATATTGATGGAATAATAGGTTAACGCCATTGATCTATGATATATGATCTAAGGTTAACGCCAATTAACCTAGTGGTACAAATGGAGTGACGCTATTACCGCCAGCGCGACATAGCAAAAACCATTCAACCGTACCTAATGTATATCCACCATATCTAGATGAGTCCTGTCCATCCAAACTTGTCTGGAAGAGACCGCATATTGCAATAAGACCGCCCGATGTAAACTATTTATTGGTTACTAGCTTTTGCCCGGGGCTCCGCCCGTGTTGATATCGGTTTTCCGCTACACGGAAAATCCAGGCACAATCATATAGATTTATATAAAAACTCTTAGAACCACTTTTATTTAACCTCTCGTACCGTAATGGTGACTACTAAAACAGGGATCAAGCTTTATCTTCAATTCTACTGGACCGATTTTGATGAAACATACCGCAGTGTTTAAGTCGGATTAGTATCTTTAAGAATGTAACAGTTTAACCAAAATCTACCCGCTGGTTTTTGCGTGAAGCCAGAACAAACAAACAAACAAATAAAATTCGACTTATTTGGTTTCAGAAGCCCTTAATTAGTCGATCTTAGTAGTTTGTTTTTTAATATTTTTGATTTTTGAAAATTTGACATTTAACAATTTTATAATAGTATAAAAGATGTGTATATTTTTTTTTATATTGGTGTGCAATAAAGAGTAGTCTATTCTGTACTTTTTGAATTAAATATCGGTTGATAGAGACGCGCCGCTGGGCGTGGTCGCCGCGCGGTTGGCAATGACCGGACCCCCTCACCCCGTATTCGGCAGGCACGCATCAATTTACATTTCTGTTGACATATTCTAGACATTTGTACTATTACTATTATAAAATTGCTAAATGTCAAAATTTTGTAAATCAAAGATATTTAAAAAAAAACTCCTCAGTTCGACTAATTATGAGCTTCTGAACCAAATCCGTCGATGTTTGTTTCTTCGACTTTAACCCAAAAACCAGCGGGTAGATTTTGGTCAAACCATTACAGCCTTAAACGTACTATTCCGACTTAAATACTGCGGTATCAAAATCGGTCCAATAGATTTGAAGAAACAGCTTTATTCCTGTTTAAGTTGTCACCGTTAAGGTACGAGAGCTCAAGTAACAGTGATTGTAAGGCTTTTCATATAAATCTATGATTGTTTCGAGATTTCTCATGTAGCGGAAAACCGGCATTCACGCAAGCAGAGTCATGGGCAAAAGCTAGTTATTTAATAAAATTTTTCATTGTAAATCTCAATGTGAATATACAGCATAGTATACGCACTGTTAGAGTCTGCACGCGTTCGTACACAAAGCGGCTGTCGGTGCTAAAGTGGCCTATCTTTATAATAATTCAATTGGTATGGAATAAAATCCAATCGATTGCCTATTTAAAAACAAATGTTTTTATAATTTTCCCGAGCTACTACTGTCTCTTCCTACTCCTTCCGAGATAGTAGTATCCTATACCCTATAGTCCTTTACCCAAATTCCATATTCCTTGTTCAATACACCTTTCCTACCTCATCCTTTTTCCTTTCCTCTCCATTATGCCGTGAGGAACTTTAATCATTTTTGAACCTTATAAAATGGCGGCGTCGTGGTTCGTTGCCCACGGGGGCGAAATGTGGGCTGCGGATATCCACTACATTAAACGATCGTAGCAGGTGACAAGAAGTGGTCTCTGCCTACCTCAATGGGAAAGAGGCGTGACTGTATGCATATAGTATATACTATAGTCTCTGCCTACCCATATGGGATATCGGTGTGAGCGTATATATGTATGTTTTTATCAGAAATCAGCCCCGAGATCGCTTTGAGCAGTTTCCTTGACTTTTTATTATCCTCTCAATATTCCTTCACTGCATAATTCACTCCACACATTACTCAAAGAATCGCACAGTATGGCTGCGCTAGTTCAAATTAATAAGACCATTGTCTGCTGTCACATGCGCGCGCATAACTGTACTGCGGCGGTTGTTACAGTCATATCTCAACTGTGTGATAATTGCTCACGCGACTTTTAAGTCATCCATTACGGGAAATAGTATATAACGCATCTAGATATACAAATCATGATCATGATGGACATCCACTGCTGGAGATAAGCCTAGTATATAGCAACACCGAGTGTATACGAGTCGCCTGTTTCCACCAACTGACTATGATACTAACTAGATCATTAGTCCAACTAATCCTCGGTCGACTCACTCCATGCTTTTCAATTCGAGGTCGACATCCCAACACTTTAGGTCCCGAATCCATCAGTTCTGCGAGTTATGCGCCCCATTCAATACCACTTCAGGTTTCCAATACACATAGATACATACATGCCGGTATCCCATAAGGGTAGACAGAGACCACAGTTTGCCGCATACGACGTGTAATCGCGGTATGGGGCGCTCTAAAAACACAGCTCTCTCATCTCATCCACAGTCATACAATTTTTCTAATACGTTCGGCGATTAAGGGCGCTACGAACTTGAACCTTTTGAAACAAGTCTAGAATTGATCAAGTTTTCCTCTTCCAACATATCTGCTTGCATTTGCTCGGTATATTCGTTTCATAATTCAAACCTCACTCCTCCCTCCTAAATGCAATTCGTCGAAGCATTATTTTTACGACGCTCGCTTTGCAATATTATACCGGTGACGGGACCTTATCAGTGACTTCGGTTTTCCTCCTGATATTCTCGTTAATGATATCATTATAAATTTATTATTAACGCAAGCTTACATTTGTATTATATATTAATGTGTAAATTGTGTGTATATGATTATTTGAGTGTGTGTTTGTGAAGGAGAGATTTTTTATATCATGAATTTTTACATCATTTTTATAATCTACAAATGAGCATTCAGCTCCCCTGATGGTATGCGACTACTCCCACAGACACCAACAGAAGATTCGATACAAGTTAATAGGTATAGTATGTAATATTGCGATTCCGCTATAGACGCGTCGTTGCTTGTGCGCACTGAGCTGTTACGCCGGCGCCGGCGCCTGTGGCTGCGGGGCCGCGCCCCCACGGGCACGGTGATGGTGCCTTTTTTAACGCAGACAAAAATTCTATATTAGACTATTATCGAAAGAAACCTGTGCAATGGCTTTTATAGACACGTTAGAGGCGCTTCGCAATCGATTGTGGATGCTCTAACGACGCCCCTCAATGGCTCGCTTTTTCGAACGCTTGTTTGGGAAGGGACTTTCTAGCTAGAGGGGAGTCTTCCCCAGCTCAGAGCCTCAAGGTGCTAAAGGCGGCATGAGCCACGCCTACCACCGTCCTCCTTGACGATCGCACATACGGTGCTGAGGCCTACGACCTCAAACTTGTATACCTTAAACACCACAACCAAGATTACAGCAGTAATGATAAATATAATGTAATACTGATATATCGTACGTCGGTGATCAAATGGTGCTAAATACGACCCGCGATCGAAAAGGTCACGGGTTCGATCCTGGTTCCGTGCCACTGGTTTATTTTAAACTTATGTACGGTTTACACTGTAGACACCAAAGTATTCAACGGAGAAGGACAACTTCGACAGAAAACCCGCATGTCCGTATGGGCGTGTGAAGTCTACCGACCCGCACCTGGCCAGCGCGATAGACTACGGCTTAATCTCCCTCCCTATAAGGTAAGATCCATGACACTGTAGTGTGGACGAATATGGACTTGGATCATGATGGTGAGTATTGAAATTCCACCCAACTTCTATATGTGTGATGTACGATGTGGGACGGTTCCCCAAACAAGCGACCATACTCATGGTTTGGACACAACCCAAGACCGCGCAAATTGTTTCTATTGGCATTAGCCGGAGCAACAGATCACGGTATATTGCGATTGAATCAGCACTCTGACAGATTCACTGCTAGGGCTTCGATATGTTTCCGCCTATTTTGAGCACTGATTGTACATATACATATATGAGTCGTCTAGAATCAAAAGCGGCTATCTCGTTTTGAGCAATTTTTGAGTAACTATAAAAGAAAAGTTTATTAAAAATTTATTTTCATTATATTGACATCTTTGATACTATATCAAGATTTAGCGTAGATTTTCCAATGAACATGGTCAATATCAATTTAAACAAACGGATATATCATTAAAAACATTGATTTTTTTTTTCATTGTCAGCTAAAAATTTCCAAAAGTGAGATAGCCGCCTTTGATTCTATACGACTCATATATTGAAAGAAAGAAATATATCAGAAAAATATTTACTTTTGTCTGACAAATAAGTATATACAAATAAAAAATTATACAAGACACCGTGTGAGACAGAAATTGGAAAAATATTGAAATACTCGCTGTAGAGGGTGAAACTTGCAATCTGCAACTGGGCGTAGATGGTCAAATCCAAATACAGAGATTAACAAAATATGCTCAAATGAGTATTGGAGCCGATCCTGAAAAAAAACTAAAACTGTATAATAATTTAGATTAAAAAAAAATTCGGTAATCGAACCTGTTGATTTTGGAAAAGAAACAAATATCCGGATAAAAAGATATCTGAATGCTACACTTGGCAAATAGATTAACTCCACTATTTGAATTTTATTTAAATTATCAATAATTTTGTGCAATGTATGAAATTGTGTGAATTGTGTGTAATTCTATTTATCTATATACATAAAAAAGGAGAGCGATTTAAGTGCGCTGACTGACTCTCAAACATCTAATCGACATCAAACATCAGAAACCCGAGAATTACATCTATAAGCACAACAATCTGCGGGTCCCGTATTTACGTAAAATTAAATTCCGAATAAATTAATTTTTTTCCTATCTACCCTCAATATATAATCGGAGCCCTGATCACTATTTCATACCTCCGCTGTTACAACATGCCCTGCTTCACAGTTGAGGGATATTCCACAGCTGAGCGGTACACATGTATCTCATGACCTGTGGCGAGTCGTCCGGTCGCCGACCTCGCTAATGTCTCGAGCGCTTGTTGCTCATTACGCCAGGCGTGGGCATCGCCGACGCGGTGCGCGATTCGTAATAGGCCTGCGGCTAACGACGTTCCGGGTGTCGTTCAGTATCTGTCGTTTAAATATGTCCGCAAAAGCACATTTTCTGGTAAGAAAAATAAATTAATTTGGATACCATCCATATCTTTGCTCGCTATTATCAGCGGTATTTAAAAGAAACTACTCAGATCAACTAATTAAGGGCTTTTGAAACCAAATCCATCAATGTTTGTTTGTTTGTTTGTTCGAGCTTCACGCAAAAACAGCAGGCAGATTTTGGTCAAACTATTACAGTCTCAAAAGTACTATTACGACTTAAATACTGTGACATGTTTCATCAAAATCGTCCCAGTAGAATTGAATCTTGAACCCTGTTGTAGTAGCCGCCGTTAAGGTACGACAGCTCGAGTAAAAGTGATTCTACGGTTTTTTATATAAATCTATGATTGGTTTGAGATTCCCATGTAGCGGAAAATCGACATTAACACGGGCGGAGCCGCGGGCAAAAACTAGTATAAGATAAATACGACCAAGCGATATTGGAAATTCATAATCAATATTTATTTGCAAGGATATCACGATGATAAGGCTTATCACGATAAAAACAGTACTCAACGCAACAGCAAAGTGATCACCGCAATCATTGGTATTCATTGATATAGATGTAAAAAGAAATTAAGTGAATAGACCGAACTGCATGCAGCAATAAATGTTAGGTTTTATAAGCGAAATGCGAAAGTATGTCTCGTTTGGATGTTTGTTATATCATTCATCCCAGGTCTACATTCCTCCCCACAACAGGAGCATGGCTTTCCCCTAATCAGGAGGGGATTAGGCGTAGTCTACCACGCTGGCCTAGTGCGGTTGGTAGACTTCACGCACCCATACGGGTGTGCAGGCTTCTTCACGAAATTTTCAATCTCTATTAAGTACATCGGTGTCTACAATGTACACCGTACATGAATTAAAAATAACTCAGTGGTAAGGGACCGGGCTCGAACCTACGACCCTTTGATCGCAAGGCGTGGCACCACTAGACCACTAATGTACTTTTTTGTTACATAATCGCGCCAAAACTAATGAATCAATTCGGCTGAAATTTTTAACATAGCTAGATAATTTAAAACAATAAATATGCCACATTTTATTACGCAAAGGGATAACTATGGAAAAAGTACCTGTGACAATATTCAAACAATTACAACCACGTTTATAGATTATTTCTGGCTGGTTGTGGTCCTAAGTGTCAGATTAAGCAAAAGAAGTCTACCCGCGCGGGCGGAGTAGCGCAGGTGATCACCTGAACGCTGTGCCGTGGGAGCCGGCTAAGTGATGCACCAAGATAACGGGCAGACGCGTTACCCTGTTATTCAATCGAAGTCTACTGCGATCTACAAGACGCCTACAAGAGTGGGGATTATAGCAAATCCCTCCTTTTTAAGGGGGCGCCCCATCTCCATCCAGCGGTGGACTTCCACGGGCTTATGATGATGATTGTAATGTTATTATTTTGTATCATCAAAAATCGTCACCGGTATAGAAACATTGGTTGACATATAACTGGGGCTAACGCCGAAGGTACATCCAGTATATTTCGTGGCTTAGTGTTGATAGAGACGACTCGCGATCGAAAAGGTTGTGGGTTCGATACACTGGTATCATATCACCAGGTTATTTCAAACTTATATACGGTCTACATTGTAGACGCTAATGTATTTAACGAAGAAGAATAACTTTGTGAGGAAACCTGCATGCCTATCATGGGCTCGCTAAGTCTACACAACTGTATTAGGCCAGTGTTGTAGACTATATAACTTAACTCCCTTGGTATTCGGGGAAGTCGGTACACCCCTATAGTGGGGACAAATATTGTCTGGGTATGACAGACGCAGAAGTGTTCATGTTTTTACAAGGCAATAGTCCTGCGGCATTTATCGCTAACACAACATATTGTTCATTGATTGACGTAGAAACTCCAAAAAAAAGCAATAAAGTGTGATACACAAGCATTTTCTTGTCAACTCTAAGAAATATTTAACGTATTTTATAAATGTCAGACTTTAAAGGACAAGTATCCACAGTCGTAAAACAAATTAAAAAACAACCTTTCACGTATCAATGAAAGACAGAATCGAAGTGATTTTTCATGAGACACCTGGTGAGTGAATAAGACAATTTTTGATCATAGGAAAATATACAGGCCTAGTGTGGATAATATGAAAGGAAATTGGAGTTGTGGGTAAAAATATATTACCGAGAATTGTTGCGGAGTGCTATTGTAAGTATTGTAACACACAATCAACCGCATTCTATACAATTACACGGTCTATTATCACAGCGATGCCCTGAGCATTGCGTCAGCGCTGAAATATGGCCGGCGAGATAATTATACAAGTACTACAAGTCATAAACATGTATGTCCATGCAATAAGGTTTATTCTTCAATCAATAATGATGTTCAACTAAAGTCTACTGCAATCTTCATGATGCCTGCCAAGCGTAAGAAATCTCTCCTTTTTAGGGGGGATGGGGGGGGGGGGGGAGATGTAATATTATTGTTTAATGATCGTTAATGGATTCCTAGATTACAGAATTACAGGTTCCTAGCTGAACTTACCCAAATAACCCAATACTTTATTTTCTGTAATGGTTTGTAATTATATGTTTCTTATATTATATGTTTTATTATATTCTTATATATTATGTTTCTTTGTTAGTCTGAGTTATAGGATAGGTCCCTATGTATATTATCATAAATTTATTTAACAGCCACTGATAAGATTCCGCAATTAAAAATAACAATAATTGTTTGTTCACAAATATTCAGGTAGGCTGTTATCCATACTCATTATCTATACAGAGACGACTAAACGTGTCTTTTTTCAAAAGGAATTTTAACAGAAATTCCTCAAGTGCACTTCTTTTTATATATCAAATTCATAAGAATATTTGTTTATTTTTTTACAAATTCACAACCATTCATATTCATGATAGCTCATGACTAATTCTTTGTCAAGTTAATATCTTTGGCATTTATTTATGTACTAGCTTTTAACCGCGGCTCCGTCCGCGTGAATGTCGGTTTTTCGCTACATGGAAAATCCCGACACAATCGTAGATTTATGTAAAAAATCTTAACCACTTTTACTTGACCTCTCGTACCCTTAGCGGCGGCTACTAAAACAGGTATCAAGCTGTATCTTAAATTCTACTGGACCGATTTTGATGAAACATGCCGCATTATTTAAGTCGGATAGTACCTTTAAGACGGTTAAAGTTTAACCAAAATCTACCGGCTGATTTTTGCGTGAAGCCCGAACAAACAAACAAACAAATATCGACGGATTCGGTTTCAGAAGCCCTTAATTAGTCGATCTGAGTAGTTTGTTTTTAATAATTTTTGATTTTTGAAAATTTGACATTAAACAATTTTATAATAGTAATACAATAATAATGTCTAAAAAATTATTTTTAGTATTTCTAAAATTTATTCTAATTAATAATTTTAATTCAATTTTAATTTAAATTTAATTTTAATTCTAAAATAGCCAAACCGTTCCTACATTTTTCGATAATAAAGCAGCAGATAACGGCGTACCAGAACTACATTCTCAGGCATGCTAAGTATATATTGCTTTTAAAATCATGATGGAAAAGATTGACGACGACAAAGAACACAAGAGACAAGAAACATGTTTATGGCTCCAAAACATCAACGAATGAAGTCTGAATCGAGCCGAAATCAAGTCTATGAAGGATTATTAAGCCTTGATGACAGACAAAGTGAAATTTTCCAAAGTATAAAGAGGAACAGTCTCATCTTTTCAGTGATATAATATTATAAAACATAAACGAGACTATAAAATCCCAAAAGTTCGCGAAAACAGCGCATCGCGTCGCATTTTCCAACATTTTGTGTCAGGTCGCACTGACCTTTGCGAGGTAACCAGAGCATGAAACCTTTAGGTACGGAAAAGATCGCCCGCCCCGGCACCCAATGTGTACTGTGCTCCCGACCGACGACGTGCTGAACGCTTAAGAGCACCCGTGTTCACGACACGCAACGTACTCTCGCCATCCATAACTGATCTAACTTCCTATATCACTTAGCTATTTATTTCTTGGGTCCGGGAGTACTCAGTCTTTTAGACTGTCCGGTAAATAGATTTGCCTTGTCTTATTCTATAGTATACGAGTAAGTGACTCCGGCCCCCCGAACTACTATTCTATCTCTTCTTTCTCCTTCCGAGATAGTAGTATCCTATATCCCATAGTTCGTTTCCTTATTCTATATTATTGTGTGAACGCAACGAGGAACAAGTGTTAAAGTTCCACTTTTGAACCTTATAAAATGGTCTCGTTTCCCGCGGGAAAAAAAATTAGGTTACTGACAGCCACTTTACTACATCAAACAATTGAAGCGAGTGGAAAGAAATGGTCTCTGCCTAACCCAACTCTTCGGTAGTATAGTGGCCAGTATTCCGGCTTATCGTGTTGGAGTCCGGGATTCTATTCCCCGCCGAAGATCCAGGAAAAAAGGCGTGACTGTATATATGTTTGCACTTATCAAGACTTAAAGTGTATTTTAAGCTCAGGACTCTACCAACTGAACCAACCAATCGGTCGTCTGATGATAATGTTCAAATAGTCAACCGACGCCAGACTCTCCGCGGTAGAAACGAGGCCGGTTTGTAATACTTATCTAACCACACGTTTCCCATATGTTTGGTATAATGGCCCGCTTTGAAATTCTTGAATTTCAAATTTCAAATTCGATATTAAGTTACTTTAGTCTACTTCATTCGATATTAAGTTATTTTTAACATACAATGTAACTGGTCATTAGACCTATTTCCGATGAAAATATAGAAGGGATAGCTTCTAATTAATTTCACACAAAATACCATGTACCAAAATGGACCGATCTCCTATTATCTTCCATTTTTAAATAAAAAGTAAAAATTTAAAGAGATTTTTTTTAGATCAAGGAAAACCCTGAAGCGTGGCTAGCGAGAGATGGAAGGCGAGTAGTCAGCAGAACAACAATAGTAATTTAGACATGCTATTTTATAACTAATGGCTAGCGAGAGATAGAAGGCGAGCAGGCAACAGAACAACAATAGTAATTTAGACATGCTATTTTATAACTAATGGCTAACGAGAGATGGAAGGCGAGCAGT
>WUAW01004988.1:20016-30802 GCA_017165845.1 Thaumetopoea pityocampa | reverse complement strand
CTGATAATACAATAGGGTGGCCATATTTTAAGGCCAATAATACATTATTTATATTTGTCTATATTTTGTTATTTATGTGTTTTTTTTTTGGTGAATATAATTTTCTTTGATTGGTGAAACCAAGTTCTATCATGTCCTTGATTATGTCCGTTCTTCAAAAAATCATCCTGTATACTACTGAGTAAAATTTAGAAGAGGGCTTCTAAATTTTACTCAGTGAATAAACAAATATTTTTAGTATATTTCCCATGTGCATCAGAACCATCACCTTATGGAATTTCACTACTTATATCCTCTTGATTTACTCCATACAGGGACAGGGAATTGGCATAATATGCCTTGCAGATATAGCATTATTTTCATCTTTTATAGAACAAATGACATCTATGAATATAATTTGATGATAATCAATGGCAACAATAAAGTTTAAAAAAATATTTTTGGTGGAATATAGAAATGCAAAAAAACATTGTTATAATATATCGTTGAGCAAATAGATAGGCAGCCATAAAATCCATGTACAGTTCATGAAATGTTAACAAAAAGATAATGTTATTGATAAAAATAGATGGCAGGCAAATAAATTTAAAAATATNAATTTTCATCTTTTATAGAACAAATGACATCTATGAATATAATTTGATGATAATCAATGGCAACAATAAAGTTTAAAAAAATATTTTTGGTGGAATATAGAAATGCAAAAAAACATTGTTATAATATATCGTTGAGCAAATAGATAGGCAGCCATAAAATCCATGTACAATTCATGAAATGTTAACAAAAAGATAATGTTATTGATAAAAATAGATGGCAGGCAAATAAATTTAAAAATATGCTTAAAATACATCAATTCATGAGTCTGAAAAAAGGGAAGCAGGAATTACAAAATTATGTTTATTGTTTGTTCTTTGTTAGTAAGAATGATCGGTTGCAACTGGTTTAGCTATGTATCTATATTTACTATTATAAAATTGTTAAATATCAAATTTTAAAAATCAAAGATATTTAAAAACAAACTACTCAGATTGACTAATTAAGGGTTTCTGAAAGCAAAGCTATCAAATTTTTGTTTACTTGTTTATTTGTACTTCATGCAGAAACCAATGAGCAGATTTTGGTCAAACTGTTAAAGGTACTATTCTTAAATACTGCGACACGTTTCATCAAAATCAGTCCAGTAAAATTAAAGATACAAATTGATCCCTGTTTTAGTAGCCGTTGTTTAAGTATGAGAGGTCAAGTAAAAATGGTTCTTAGTCTTTTTATATAAATCTATGATTGTCAGGATTTCCCATGTAGCGAAAAATCGACATTCAAGCGGGCGGAGCCGCGAGCATAAGCTTCATCTATCAATACTTTAAAGCAATGAAAAATAAATCTTTTTTTTTCATTTATTTGACTGAGTATCGTTTAGTTTCTATACAATATATTCCTATTACGACTAACTCACAGAGTTTTAATTAATTGACTTAATACTAAACAAACGGTAACAAAGCTTACCTTTTAAAAATAACAAATCAACACAGCTCTCGCACAAGGCATGGCCACATACATTTACCATCAATTTTAAAGATGGATTTCGATATTTTGACGTTTTGCAACGTGGACATGCTTGATCGTCCATGTTTCAGAATCCTATAAGAATTATATATAATTGTAATTAAATTTCTTTTAAAAGAAACAGAACTGAGGTGCGATACAAATAACTGTTTGTAAATTTGCGGGATAAGCTACAGCAAATATCTACAACTATTTCCATTGCAGATGTACGTCACAAGGCCATAATAAATAGTGCCAGTGCACAGTAAATGAACTTAACATCATCAGCAAAATACCCAAAGTACAAATGCATAGCAGCTAATTAATGAAAGCGCCCAGTTTATAGGTTTACCCTAAATGTGGCGGGGCAAGACCAAAATTTGAAGTGGACAAAGTAGATTTTGCGAGGCCCTCTGACGCAAGAAGCAATGTTATAAATTATAAAAACAGTTAAAACATAGCTTTTTACTTTATTATAATATAAACAATGCAAACTAAGCTATATTCTTAGACTAACATTAAAGAAACAGAAAGTCTTTCCTAAGTCACCGTACTTCTCAGATAAATCTTTATTAGTTTTAATTTTGAAAAGCTCCTTTCAGCATAGGCTATACTTATCGGTATTGTTAACAAATTTTTCTTTATTTTCTATTATGTATTGAAGCAATTCTTTCACATATTTTATTAAGTCTGTTACATTTACGATCACAGTTTGTAATTCTTCATACAATTCGTAAGGTTGGAAGTTACGATGTAAAGACTTTTTCTCATTCACAAGACTGTGTATAAATCTTGACAATATTTTAATATTTGTTCTTTATAATTTTTAATTTTCTAAGATCATAGAAAAATCCAATATTTTCAAATGTTCATTTAACGACATAAATCTCGAATCCATATTACTTATTATTCTATAATTGATTCTATCAATAATTGTCTTAAACAATCTGACTGTTGCAACGTTGAAGATTCTCTTGTGTGTACACAGGAAGATGTCGTAAAATCAGTAGTCAAGATAATTTTATCTGTTTTTCGTTTTATTTAATATTAAATTGGTTGCGTGCGTTTATCTGACCGCTAATTTGAAGTTATAGTGAACGAATAAAAATTGAATTTGACCTAAGAAAAAAATAGATATGTAGTAATATAAATATTCATTGGTCGATGAATGGGAACATCCCCCAACCACGGCGAATGCAGATGCCATTAAAGCGATGCTGCTCCATTAAGATGAAGTCGCAGACTTCATCTTAATGGAGCAGCATCGCTTTAACTGACTCATATCGGCTTTTGAAAAAGTGTGTGTGTGCGTTTCGTACGCAAGGAGTTTCGTCAACAGATCTTTAAATCAATCCATTCAATGAGTCATCCTGGAGCTAAGTCAACAACAAAAATTATAACTGAGAGATTTATTTAGCCCTCGGCTCGGAAAGATATTCGTAATTAAGTTAAAATTCTGAGGCTTGTCAAAACTCAAAAATCCATCATCATACCTCATCACCTCTTGCTAATTTCAAACTGCCTACTTCAAGATTTAACCATGTCCACTTAAACTTGATCAGCCCACTTCCTTCATCCCGTAATTATAGATACTGTCTGACAGCTGTGGACAGACACGTTACACATACACGTTGGCCATAGGTACCTTGCAAGATATCTCTGTAGAAACTGTTGCAAGAGCTTTTAATCAAATGTGAATTTCGCGTTTTGATTGTCCTGAAATTCTTACCATAGATCAAGGATGACAATTTACATCAAGTCTCTTTAAAAATCTCATAGACCTTTATACCTGCATACCATCCAGCAGCCAACGGAATGGTCGAAGGGTTTCACCGTATTTTGAAGGCAGCAATCATGGCCCACGGCGAACAGAATTGGACGGATATACTCTCAACAGTACTTCTTGGTTTGAGAGCAGTTTGGGAAGAGGATCGTCAGTGCTCCGTGGCAGAATTAGTTTATGGTGAACCTTTGCGGTTACCCGGTGAATTTCTTCAACCGGCAATGCGGAACAGTTTAGAGACGTCGTATTTTGTTTCACAACTTCAGCAACATACGTCGTTCTGAGACCACAAATCTTGGTGATTGGAAACCCTGATACTTAACGTCCGATGATAAGAACCCGATCCGGACGCGTAGTTAGATTTTTTTTAAACTTGTCAGCAGGGTTCTGCCCACTCCAAGGGGGGTGACGTGGCGGCTCGTTCCTGGCCGCATACACTCTCCTTTGAATTTCGAGCGTTGTTGCTACGTTACTAACAAAGTAAGAAGAAACTTGTCAACGGTGCGAAAATCCACACATATATCTATACTATTATAAAATTCTTAAATGTCAAATTTTCAAAAATCAAAGATATTTAAAAACAAAGAACTCAGATCGACTAATTCAGGGCTTCTGAAACAGAATCCGTCAATGTTTGTCTGTTTGTTTGTTCGGGCTTCACGCAAAAACCAGCGGGTAGATTTTGATTAAACTGTTACAGTCTACTAAAGGTACTATTCCGACTTAATTAGTGCGGCATGTTTCATCAAAATCGGTCCAGTAGAATTGAAGATTATCGCTTTTTATAAATTTATATTTGATTTCTCGTACCTAAGCGGCAGCTACTAAAACATGGATCAAGCTGTATCCATGTTTTAGTAGCTGCCGCTTAGGTACGAGAAATCAAATATAAATTTATAAAAAGCGATAATAGTGTACATAGGGCGCCTTCAAATTTGCAGCGCGGCCGCAGCGATATAGCCGCGCTGCGGCCGCGCTGCTTTGTAAATCCATATAAATGAAAAACGTCCCTGACTGATGCGCGTCTCACGCGCTGCGGCCGCGCTTCAGTTCATCGCTCAAATAATGACGGTGCGCATATATTTTTTCTTTGTCCAAATTTTTTTTTGTTTTAATAGTAACACTAAGACCAGTGTTTCTTCGTCAGAGTCCATCGCGAAACGGAACACTATGATTCTCGAACCTAGCGACAGCAGCGCGGCCGCAGCGCTATAGCCGCGCGACACTTTGCTGCAAATTTAAAGGCGCCCTTATTCCTTACCTTATTCTTAATTAATCAATACTGCCACCCTAGCCAAGTTAACATTCGACAATCGTTATCGCTAATAGAAAGCAAAAAATTTATTGGAATGACACTTCTACTCGATAAGTCACGTGTGGCTTGGCGATTAGAAATGTCATTCCAATACATTTTTCCTTTCTATTAGCGATAACGATTGTCGAATATCAACTTGACTAGGGGGGCAGATGACCTTGTTTTTCTTTACATCACATCTCATTGAAATATTAGAAACAATATGTCCAAAATAAAACTTTAAAACAATAATAATACAAACAATATATGCCAATAATATCTGCAAAATTATATATTAAATGTTATAGAATTATTATTACAATGCTAGGACCAATTAGTATAATAATTGGTCCGAATTACAATGGCACTTTTTGCGCAGCGGCTGTTACCTCCAGATGCAGTTAGTTAATTCAACCGAGTTATAATTATGTATTATCACTACTGCCCAGTGCAAAATTTTGCTTACCCTGGTGCTCTAATTTATTGANAACAAACAATATATGCCAATAATATCTGCAAAATTATATATTAAATGTTATAGAATTATTATTACAATGCTAGGACCAATTAGTATAATAATTGGTCCGAATTACAATGGCACTTTTTGCGCAGCGGCTGTTACCTCCAGATGCAGTTAGTTAATTCAACTGAGTTATAATTATGTATTATCACTACTGCCCAGTGCAAAATTTTGCTTACCCTGGTGCTCTAATTTATTGAAGACACAGCTTAATTTCTTTACTGTTGAGTAGTACTTACTTATACTCTTTGTCTTCTTCATAACCTATTTCTGTAATGTAAATAAAAACAACTCGATTTTTTATTTTATGTTCTGTTTTTCTTTTGATTTTACAAGAAAAAATAACGTATAATTTAGACAAAAACTAAGGCAATAATGAATTTAGTTGTAAGACAAGCCATGACGAGGCATTCTTTTAGGTTATGTGATAGATTTATACACAAAACATTACCCAAACAGATTCCAATAACCTCAACATGTCCTATTATACAATTTAGAAGTTACTGTGAACAGAAAATTGAAACGCGGAAGCTACCTCAGCTTATGGAGTTTCCGCCTATCGTATGGCCTTCATTCTTTAAATTCATAAAGAATTGGATGTTTGTGAATTTTATTATAAGACCTTATTTCGAACAGGAATTCAGCTTAAGGGAATTTGTTGAGGCTTCCAAACACGCCGTTCAGGTATGATTTTCTAATTTCATTATCATCAGCCTATTGAGCTATGATCATTCATGAACAAGAGCCTACTCCAAAAAAGTGGGAATTTACCACAATATTTGACAGCACCTTATACATTACATTATTTCCTTGAATTGCAATATAATTACAATCCACTGTGTCTAAGCTCCGCTAATAAGATTATTATTTTGACATTTTGGTACTTTAGAGCACCCATGGAAAGGGATAAAAAAACACTATTATTATGTTTGTTAAAATAAGAAAATTGAATGTAGCTTATAAATCTATTAAGTTGGCAACTAAGTAATTGCTGATTTCAGTTAGGCATCTCTCTCACTCCCATTTTTATGATATCTGTAAATGTTATGATTTTCTTATATATGTTAGCTGTCATCTTTACCGAGCTTTACAAGTTCATTGCATAGATATTTTCTCAGTTTTTTTACTTCAATTTTAATATGGAGTGTAAAAATGTTAATTTTTGCACATATTTTGCTTTTTTATTTCCGTAAAGGAAAGAATTCCTGCAAGCCGCCAAAAAAATATGTGATGTGTATGGTAATGAAGCCCTTAAAGAAAGGCAATGCCAAAACTGGTTTGAAAAATTCCATTCTGGAGATTTTTCTCTTAAAAAGGACCAACATTCAGGTCGACCAGATGAGCTTAATGAGCATGAAATCAAAACCATCATTAAAGCGGACCATCACATAACCACACCGAAGATTACAGAGAAGTTAAATGTTTCACATACAGCCATTAAGAAGCATTTAAAACATGTTGGTCTCATTAAAAAGCTGGATATTTGGGTTCTGCACAATTTGAAAGAAATTCATCTGACAAAGCACATCAGTGCTTTGTCAGATGAATTGTCAGATCTGTAAAGTGTTTGCAAAAGATTTTGCTGTTAATTTGGTGGGATTGGAAAGGTCCAGTTTATTTTGAGCTGCTTCCAAGGAACCAAACCATTAATTCGGAAGTCTACTGTCGGCAACAGGACAAATTGAATGCGGTCAAGCAAAAGTGACCAGAATTGTCAAAGTTGTCATTTTCCACCAGGACAATGCTAGGCCGCACACGTCTTTGGGCACTTGACAAAAATTGATGGATATTGNCTGTAAAGTGTTTGCAAAAGATTTTGCTGTTAATTTGGTGGGATTGGAAAGGTCCAGTTTATTTTGAGCTGCTTCCAAGGAACCAAACCATTAATTCGGAAGTCTACTGTCGGCAACAGGACAAATTGAATGCAGCGGTCAAGCAAAAGTGACCAGAATTGTCAAAGATGTCATTTTCCACCAGGACAATGCTAGGCCGCACACGTCTTTGGGCACTTGACAAAAATTGATGGATATTGGTTGGGAATTGATGTTACACCCACCATATAGTCCTGATCTTGTGCCATCGGATTACCACTTATTTTGATCTCTGGGCAGCTAAAACTTTCATTGATGATGATGCTGTAAAATCTCACTTAAATTAGTTTTTAGCTGAAAAGGATCAGACTTTCTATGAGCGTGGAATTTTCAAGTTGTCAGAGAGATGGGAAAAGATCATCGAACAAAATGGAAAATACATTATAGATTAAACTTCATTCCAAGTAGAAAAAAATCTTTTATTTCATTGAACAAATCAGCAATTACTTTGTTGCCAACCCAATAGTTCATTAAGTCACAATAAGTTCCAATTATCAGAGTGGATTTTATGAATTGAATCATTTTTGCTTAACTATATCCAAGTGAATTGCAAATATATCTTAGGATCAGTTTGATAAGTGACAAGGAAAACATATGTGAACTAACATCTACCGTCAGGTTGTTTCAGATGCCTTACAAAGGAGTGACTTCAAAGCCCTTGAAGGTATTGTAGAGAAAGATGCTATTGCGTCACTGCAGACTGCAGTATCAAAACTTAGTATGGCACAGAGACAGATGCTCTCCATTGATAAAGATGATATTTTTTATGCTTTTCCTTACCAGGTATGACTCATAATGTTGAATAATGAAACCCCTACCCAATTATATTTTGGACACACATTGATCTACTCTCAGTATATAATATTAATCAATATTAATATTCCCTATATCTTGAGTATTAGATCACGATATAAATATATAAATAATACATCCATGACTTCTATGAAACATTTGTGCTCATTACAAAGTTTGTCCATACCAGGATTCAAACCTGAAACTCATTGGCACAGAAAGCAGAATGTTGAAATTCATTTAATGCTATTTGTTACTATGGACAGTAGTTTCTTTAGAATATGGCTTTTCTTTATGTGCAATTATTTCCAACTATATAATGCAAGGTGTATGTGAATCATGAAATAAAAATATCCACTTAGCTAAGAAGTTAATCTAGATATATACCAGGTTTTGGTGGCACACACACTTGCTGCGGAGAAATTTTAAAAATGGCATATGTCAGCCAACCTCTGTTAGACCAATGTGGTGGACTAAAGGGGTAGCCTAAACCCCTTCATTCTGAAGAGACCCATGCCTTGTAATAGAACAGTGAATTGGTTGATGACGAAATAAATTGTACTGTGTTCTTAATATACATAGATCTAGAGAGGAATGTTTAAAATCAGTAATGTATTTGTGTCCAGGTAGGAGTAATGTTTGATGATGCAGATAAAAGATGGGTGGAGATCACAATGTGCTATCATGTACTGAGAGGACTGAAACACATGAAAGAGTCTGGAGATTTGCCTCCGGTCTCATTAGGGTTTGTACATATATTTCATTATCAGCATGAAGTCCATTATTGGGCATCAACATACTTCATGAAAGAGATATTTTCATAATAACCAGACTTGGCAAACAGTATTTTGTATTAATTAACATCACTTCACTTCACTTCTTGGTTTATGGCATTTGACCAATGTGGTACAATTCTGCGAGTATCCAGTTATGAAAATATCATAAACTTAGGGGGTGGTGATCGGTGAAGATAGTGAATTTTGGTATTGGAAAGACAGAAGGTCCTTCAACAGAAAGTCCTGCAACCAGGGTAATGAGAGAGTTGTAATACAGGAAGAATCTGGAGGGAAGGGTTTGGCCTTGGAAGGTTACTACGACAGATTGTGTAGGAATCCAGGAGACCTTGCCATCTTCTACTTTTTTTTCGGTTTAAATGACGAGCTTTAACAATAAAGCCACATCCAGAAAGGAGAACAACATCCTTGGCAAATTCATCCATAGACAAGTCTGTGGGGACCTGTCGGACCAAGCCCATTCTAGTTACGTTGTATGTACGGAGAGTTGCAACATAGTTGCAGAGGGACAAAATAGGAGAGACAGTGAAGTTGTTTGCGTCTTCAGCTCTACGGAACTCTACAGAGATTTTATTTCGGCCGACTCTTTTAACGCCGTCCGGGCACACATTCTTCACTTGTGAGTGGCGAGGAATTGACCAAATTTAATCGGTCGGATGGAGATACCAGATGCAGCATCAGGAGTACAGCGAGAGCCGTGTACAATAAATGGGCCCTTGTCCTTCGATGAATAAATATTAACAGCACCTACAACAAAGGTAGAGTAGATGTAGATGTCTGAATTGATTCTACGGCCAAATCCGGTGAGGTGATGGTTTTTTGGCCGGAGTTTATACATCCGACTCCATACGCCGTTTTATGCCAGAACCTGAACTGTCATCGACTGTATCAGGGGGTCTGGGGCCGGCGGCGGCACCGTCGGATTGCAATTCATATCGAGGTTAACACGTGGATGGGGACTTACCTATAAAACACACAAAACACAATAAAAAACCGCCATCAAAACAATACACACAGATATATCACATCAAAAAATGTCAAAAACTCTTACTAAAACAATAAAAATGAAAAAATTTTCCACCCCCGTTTTATCGTTTACACTTCCGGTGACAGCTAATTAACATCAAGTGACTAAATAACTAACAAAACATTAAATTAGTAACTATGCTCATGATATGAAAATTATTAATGTTAAAAATGTACCCTCTTGTCACAATTTCTTGACAATGAAAATTTATATTTAATTTGAAACCATGGGAGCCAGAGTGACCTAATTGCATTTTTTTTTTCAATATTTATTTTATTTTACAAAACTGTTTGCAGCTCTACAAAACTTAATTTATAAAAGGCATAAATGATTTTAGTACCATTTATGGATAAAACATTGGTTTCTCTGGCCACTTCTATAACACCATATCACTTTTATAACACCATAGTGTTATAAAAAAAAAACCAATATTGAAAACAATGTTGGCCTCAATTATTCTTTATTGTGATCATGAGCTGNATGGTGTTATAAAAAAAAAACCAATATTGAAAACAATGTTGGCCTCAATTATTCTTTATTGTGATCATGAGCTGCTGGTATTATTATAAATTGGTGGAAAAACTTCAATGAACAATTTTGGCAATGCAAATTAATTAGAATCTTACTACACGTGAAAGTGTTTTAGAGAGATCACTTTTTAATAAAAGGAAAAATTAATTTCGAGATGTTCAACTATCTGTATAATCTCATTATGACAGCAAAATTTATTAATATTTCTGCTAGAAAAAGAAATTAGTTTTCATGAGGATACAAGATACTTTTTTGTTTTTCTGAAAGGAGTATAAGTAACATGCAGAATTAGAAAATTGTTAATGTCAAATTTCAAAAAACAAAGATATATAAAAACAAACTATTCAGATCGACCAATTAAGGGCTTCTGAATCCAAATCTGTCGATGTTTGTTTGTTTGTTCGGGCTTCGCGCAGAAACTAGCGGGTAGATTTTGGTTCAACTATTACAGTTTTAAAAGTACTGTTCTGACTTAAATACTGCGGCATGTTTAATAAAAATCGGTGCAGCAGAATTGAACATACAGCTTCATCCCTGTTTTAGTAGCCGCCGTTAAGGTACGAGAGGTCAAGTAAAAATCGTTTATAGGCTTTTTATATAAATCTGTGATTGTGTCGGGAATTCCCATGTAG
>WUAW01004985.1:27222-37377 GCA_017165845.1 Thaumetopoea pityocampa | reverse complement strand
CATCTTCATCTAAATTCTTTGTTTTATTTTGTTTTAGAAAACAAAGTTCTTGTTGAAAAACCCTATAGGTGTGACATTTCTAGTTAAAAATATCGAAAAGCTTTAAGAAAAAGGTCAATTAGTACACATTGCTAGTGATATGGACTATGGGCCTCATAAGCAACTCGAGGTTAACCGAGAGCTATTTTTGGAATTTCTCTGTAAAACAGAATACGAAATCATGAGATTCGCCAAAGAAGATCTAGGCCGTTGCCCAATGAGTTGTAAAATTGAAATGGAAATGGTTGAATAGCTAGCAGGCCACGTAGCTTGCAGATTCAGTAGTCGTTGGGTTCGTAAAGTGTGACTATAGTGACTTTAGCTCGGTAGAGCGATGACCTTATCAAGATCACTGGTAATCGGTAGATATATATGGTAGATATAAGTGGCTCAATTTGCTGTGTGGCGATTACTGATGGAGGCATTTAGGCGTTTGATTTTAATCAACAGCAGACGATGCCTTAACTGATTTGATGATGTCGAATTAAGCATGATATAGCGTTAGAGCAGCTGAGTATTGGATTGTTGAGTGGTTCAAGTACCTGTTCACCATACTCAAGCCTGTGGAATCCTCTTAATCAAAATATCAAACCACAGACGTTCAATGCTGGGCATAAGCCTCCTATAACGATGATAACCACACCGAGTAGCTGCTCGCATAGCATAGCTATGAGCCGCTTGTATGGACCAATTTTCTATGACATTGATACCCAAAGTGGTCTATATCGACCCCCAGGGTCGACGATGATCTGCAAGGGGTCCACGCCAACTGTCAAAAATACACTTGAAGTTAATAAATTTAGAACAATGTTATGTTAACTACGCTTTGGGGGTCTATCCAAAATTGAAAAACATTACAAGTCATCTGCAAGACAAAAAAGTTTGAGGACCTGTGGTCTATGACCTTCACTGGGACATGGGTTCGTCTAGTTGGGAATCGACCTACTACTCTTTCCTATTCTGGGTCGCCACTTTGGCTTAGGACTCCAACATCCATTGGTTTGCAAGATACGTGCTCCGCCCATTATCATTTCAGCTTTACAGTCCTTTGAATCACATCGGCGACTCTAGTTCTCTTGCAGATTATCTCATTGCAATTTATGCTGTGGAGTATTTCATGCCAATAGCAAATATTTGTTTCAAATACTGAGTATGTGGACAAAAAATGCTGATCACTAAAAAAAATATTGAATCCAGTAGATAAAAATCCAAACAAACATATCTTTACTATCAACTCGAAACACGAATTCCTACGCAAAAAAGGATAAAATTATAAAAATAAACATCCTTTTCGAGATACTATTGATGCTGGTCTACATATGCCACGCAATAGTGTCCATTCTTGCACAACAATTATATATTGTTGTCAACAAAGTACACAAGACCAAGTTAAATATATTCAAAGTGATAATACGCATGATAGATTTTTAGCGTTCATTGTTAATCACCACGACAAGTAAATGTGACAATTTTTATTCTGCGTTTAAAGGTTATGGTTCGAGTTAAAGAAGAGAGCGATAGGACTTACGGTTCGCGATAAAAAAGATATTGGTAGTAATTCTGATGTAACAGATCTTAACTAAATTTAGATTATCTAAATTTTTTCTAATGTAGTATAAATTTAGTTAGGTTGTGTAGAATTACTATCATTATTAAAAAAAACTAAGATTAAAATACAGTGGTTTAGTTCATTTGGAAATAACTAAGTAACAATTTGGTTGATTGCTTGATATTATTTAGAGAGAGTACCATTGTATAAATTTCTTTGAGGCACGATTTTATGACCTTTTGAATGCCAATAGGCAAGGTTCATAAGATATTGGATCAATAGAAATTAAAATCACGTATGACATTAAAATTAAATTAAAATCCGTCCATTAATGTATGAGGTGTAAGTAAATAAATAAATAAAATAGTAAGACAGTCGAATTTAAAAGATAACCCTGGCAATTATAGAATAAATAACTTTAGACAAAAGAAGAAAGAATATTGCTTTTTACTAGTTTTTGTGTATTATTAATTTTCTGTGGATGCTTCAACTGAATTATTCAACAGGGTAAAGGTCGGTAGATAAATAACCATAACAAATCTGAAAGACGCCTGTTAAGCTTTGAGATTATTTATGGCAAATCTATTGTAGATTAGGTCTATATCCAGAAACATACTGATAAGTTAAATATACTAAAGATATACATACATACATACACTCACGCCGATATCCCATAGGGGTAGGCAGATACTCTAGTATATACTATATACATACAGTCACGCTTCTTTCCCATTGGGGTAAGCAGAGATCACTTCTTTCCACCTGCTACTATCGTTTAATGTAGCAAAGTTGATATCCGTAGCCCATATTTCGCCCCCGTGGGTAACGAGACGTGTCGGATGGCGAACTACGACGCCGCCATTTTATAAGGTTCAAAAATGATTAAAGTTCCATATTGTGTACCCACGGCTTAATGGAGAGGAACGGAAAAAAGATGAGGTAGGAAAGGTTTATTGAACAAGGAATATAGAATTTAGGAAAAGGACTATAGGATACTACTATCTCGGAAGGGAGTAGGAAGAGACAGTAGTAGTTCGGGGGCCGGGGTCACTTACCCGTATACTTAAGTCTATTTGCCGGACAGCTTAAAAGACTAAGTACTCCCTGACTAAAAATTATTATTATAATTCTTCATGGACCATCTAAAAATGTCGTATAATTCAGAAGCCGATTAAAGATTGTTAGCCGTTGTATTAACAAGTTTAATCGCGTTCGGTCTTGTTTTGTACCGCACCACGGTCGTGTCCACCGGAGCCTTTGCTTTTATCCACTGATTTGCATCGGCCGTGCCATAATGGGGTTGTTTGCGACAAAAGCACACAGCCACAATGTCATTTAGCGGCGTGCCACTAACGCGGTGGTCATTTGTCACTGTTGGAATTATGTAAGAAATTGAACGAACTCGAGTATATTAGAGTGTCGTAATCACTACCGGTTTGATTAAGGTATTTGAAGGTGAACTGTCAAAAATTAACGCGTGGTTGCCGATCGGACATGTTATAGAAATATTAGCTTCACTTTTTGGGTATGGCAGATGAAGAACCAAAGGCATGTGAATGCGGTGGAAATGCGTTCCCTGCGGAGTATCTGTGGAGTCATCCTGAGTGATCGATTGAGGAATAGCGTGACAAGGGATCGGTGTAAGTTGATGATGTGGTGACAAGGATCGAAAAAGGAAAGCTCCAATTGTTTGGTTATTTAGAAAAGACGAGTAACATTCGAATGACGAAACGAATATCAGTATATTCGTTGGCAAATGTCAGTGAAAGTATTGAATGAAGGTACCTAGGAAAAACCTGCTTTGATGAAACTTGTTTCCAAAAGTTCAATTTCGCAGCACCCTTAATTATTGATCGAAGAAAGTGTATAAAAAGATGTATGAATGTGGATGAGACAAGAAATGTATATCAGGATTGTAGAATATGGTGATCTCTGGTCTCTGCTTACCTTTATGGGATACCGGCGTGAGTGTATATATTATGTATGTACTCTTTGAAATAAAGTTCCAAATTTGACTGTAGATTGAAATTTGAATTTTATTTCTAGCTACAGTACTGGATCACGATAATGCTGGATGGAATCAATAACAATAAATATTAAACAGTTAAATAATAAACTAAGATCATCCAAATTTCAGCATCAGTAACAGCTGTCATTTTCCAAAAATCCGTATCAGCATCAGCATCTGCTGATGTCATAAAAACTCGCATCAGATACACCCCGATTTGAACAGCAACATGAGAATATGTACGGCACTTTTGATAATATTTTAATTTTAAACTCAATCTATTTCTGCACTAAATAAATCTGTAGGAGAAATGGATAAAAGGAGTACCTTCAGTTCTTTGTATGCGCTGGTCTCTGGATCACTCCTGATTTCTCCTCAACTGCTTTTTCTGAGGTGTTTCACGGTGTATACACTTAACGAGGGTGGATTTGGAGTTGCTCTCCTGATCAAGGGAGGTAAGGGAGGTCCGTACTCTTATACTGAGGAGGAATATGGATTGGGAATGATGTTCCATTATACTAAGTATTATATTTTGATGTATATTTACTAGATTTAGTCTGGTTTGATGGTTTAGATTTTTTGATTTTAGATGGTTGCAGCATCTATGGGAATAGATATACCGACACCAACTACCGATATCAAATAATGATCCAACATCAATCTTTAATACCATTCTATAACTAATCCAATACCGTATATACAGGAGCATCCCTTAAAAATATCCGAATCGGGCATCGAAGTTCCACCCTCGCTCTCCCATTGTTGTCACGGGCAGACTGCATTGCGTCCGTTCACAGATTGTTTGCATTAATAGAAGTTTGTGTATTCGCTACACACAATCACATAATGCAGGATATATTTGTTTGTAAAGAGAGGTATTGTTTAGCAAAGCTGGTTGTTGTTTCATTATAAATCCGTCTAATTTCGATTGCAGGACACGGGTCTGTCCTCAGAATGATAGGGGTTAACGCTATAGTCCACCACGTTGGCCTAATAAACCACCGTCTAGGCCCTTAGTTCCCAAAGGCCCTTAGGTCCAGGTGGACCCCCAGGGGTCCACGGGAGACTCGACGGGGGTCTACGTTGGCGTACGCAAATTTCCATACTTAGATCTAATTTTCACATTTTTTGTCTAGTTTTGGGAATATGGTAGAAATGTAGTAGTAGGGGATCCACCGGAACCAGCTAAATTTTGAAAGTGGTCTATGAGAAAAAAAAGTCTGGGAACCTCTGCCCCACCCTAAAATTGACTGGCAGAAAATGCCTAAGGCATTAAGTCCGCCTGTACACATTTTATGTATGAAGTAAATAAATAAATATGACTCGGATACAAACATATGTGTTATCACACAATGATTGTCCCTATGCGGATTCGAATCTGGTATCTATTAGCACAGGAAGCAGGGTATAGGAAGCACTGTACCAATTTTACCAATTTTTATCAATTTAATGTGGCGGAAAGAGATATTGATCGTCAGAAGTCTAATCGAACACATCATTAAGAAATCCATAGCAGTGGGCTATTATACGTAGTCATTCAACATTGGGCAGTAAAATAAGCATAGTCCTTACATCAGATTGGGCAGCCATTATGGAGCATGGGTCATACTGTGATAACTATAGTACGCTTTTATAATGCACAGATACGGATTGGTATCCATTTTTTAATGTGAAATTATTTTTTTCTCTAATAAGTTGACATAGATAAATACACTAATATACGCCGGTATCCTATAGGGGTAGGCAGAGACCATAGTTCGCTACTTACTACGATTCTGGTAAACCTGTTTCGCTTCATCCACATTCATACATTAAACAAGTAAAGAATGGACGTGATTTTTACTTTTTCTGTGGACAACTTTAGAACAAACAACGAGTCAATAATGTCAATTCTGATGTAACTCAAACTAAATTTAGGCTCTCCCTATCTTTTTCTAATACCAAACACCAAAACGAAAGAGTAAATATTTTTATCTACATTTCTGTCAAAAAGCCAAAAATATACGTTTACGATACGTTTGTGCGTATTTTTAATCAGCATGTTCCGAAGTCACGTCTAAATTTGTAGGTAGAACTTAATTTTGACGTATTTAAACAAAACTGACAGCGCCAAAATTGTTGCTATCTCTTTTTGGCGTTTGGCATTTGAAAAAATAGGGAGAGCCCAAATTTAGTTTTTTTGTTACAGCAAAAATACCACCAATGTGAATTTGTTTTGTTCTAAAATTAAATTTAAAATTGGCCACGTATTCATGGGAAAATTAACAAAACAAAGCTTCATTTTAGAAAAAAACATTTTTTATTAAATTAAAATTTTTTCTAAAATTGTTTTTGGAATAAGCCAAATCGTTCCCCCACCTTTTTTACGCAGATAAAATCCTACGTAGGAATTCCGTAAGTGGCTCGTGGGGCGTGTCAGATTCCTACTAAAAACTCTGCGGTGCCCTTCATCGCCACATTGAGGGACTTCGAGATCCATTATGGATAACTTACCAATACCCTTCAATGTCTTGCTCTTTCGAGCACTTCTCGAAGGGAACCTATTCCTCCAGCACATCAGCACTTGAATGTGTTTACGGCGAAACGAGCCACCTACGTCTTCGTCCTTCCCGGATACAGTCGCATCCCCTGCTAACAGCAGCATCCCCTGCTATCAGCAGCATCCCGTGCTATCAGCAGCATCCCGTGCTACCAGCAGCATCCCCTGCTATCAGCAGCATCCCCTTCTAACAGCAGCAGACCAATACAAAAATCGGGATAAATTTGAGTCGAGAGAAAAACGAATACAGCACTGTACTTAAAGATGCGATTGTATTGCGCTCTTACACCAACCTTAGTTATATCGCGAGAGTTCAAACCGCCATTAAAATTAGAACTTTGTAGACCCATGGGGTACAGAGTTAATGGTTTCGGTAGTATTCATACGATATCTTGATTATGATAACTCGAAGCGAGTAGTGTCTCTTTGTGTGGACGTCAATCTGTGAGCGATTGTAATGGATCGGAACACTTATTAAGATAGTTTTATACTACTGTGCGTTTGTCGTGATGGGAAGAAATCGAACTAGTGAAAATTCTTAATTTACTTGTGAAGATAATTGCTTAGGGAGGAGATTGCTATCATCGTATATTAGAATAGAGTACTCTTAATTGCGTCATCATCTTTCGTCTCCAGTCAATATTCGTTCCCACCACAGGAACACGGACCTCCCCTAATTAGGAGGGGGATTAGGCCGTAGTCTACTACGCTGGCCTAGTGTGGGTTGGTAGACATCACAGACCCATGCGGGCGTACAGGTTTCCTCACGAAGTTTTCCTTCTCCGTTGAGTACATTGGTGTCTACAATGTAGACCGTACATGAATCAGAAATAACTTAGTGGTACGGGACCGGGATCGAATCCACGACCTTTAGATCAAAAGCCGTATTTAGCACCACTAAACCACCAATATACTCTTATTTATTATATTTATTACATAACAATATAAAAGTTTTAGAAACATAAAAAAAAATTCAAGACATAAAGTGTACATTAGGCGGTCTTATCGCAATACGCTATCTCTTCCAGACAATTTTTGGGTGGATAACATTCATAGCTAGATATGGCGGTGGATATAATATATTGATAGCAATTGTGCATTGGTGGTGTAGTGGTTTTAGAGACGGCTTACGATCGAAGGTCCCGTACCACTGAGTGGGTGTGTGAAGTCTACCAACCCGCACTAGGCCAGCACGGTAGACTACGGTCTAATCCCCCTCCTGATCAGGGGAGGTCCGTGCCCCTGTAGTGGGGACGATATGGACTGGGGATGATGATGATGATATTTATTTAAAATTTCATCGTCATCATTATCCGTCGAAAGTTCATTGCTGAACATGGGCTGCCTTAAATGGAGAGATTTACCGTAATCTCCAAGACGCTTGCCATGCGTGGAGAATATGGCAAATCCCTCCTTTTTAAGGAGGAAGTCCATGTTCAGGAATGTACTTCAGCGAACTAATGTCGCTGGTGATGATTAATGTATCATATATACCATTAAATAAATACATATTATAAGACTTACACTATTGAAGATGATATGAGCTAATAAGGTTTTGAATCCTAAAAACATGTTTCCTTCGTTTGAAGGTCAACTATGAATAAGACCTTTAAACTTTATTTCATCTTTATCTCAAGGACTTTGTAAGATACCGTTATTTTATATTAATTGTAACCCGAAATTTCATCAAACACTTAACATTTTACGACTTTGCAATCCGCACAATATAAATATTAGCACTAATTATCTCAAAACGTATGAGGGTCGATTGTTACCTCGACTATATTAATAAAATTTACAAAAACCCTTAACGCTGATGCCTTAGAGGCTACATTTGTTTGTCATGTAGCTACAGTTAGGGATAAAGGACCATGCAGTTAATATTAAACGCAAACAAACAGTTAAATATTTTTATGCGTTATCGCTCGTAAAAGTTGATTGAAGGGATATTTAATTCTGTCTGTACAATAGGACCAGATATAGGGCTCGGAGTGTACCACGACTTTTATAGTGTGTTAGGTACAAGGTGAAATTAGTTTTTCTGCCCCCAGGTATACGAGGTGGCAGAGCTCACATTTGATGAAGTAATTGCTGTTAAATTTACAAAACAGAACAATATTCATGACAAATCGCTGTCAGACTTAAGAGAGAAAACAAATATTATGATTGAAACTTTTTTAAAAAGTAGGACAAAAGCAACTTTTGTTTTTTCTTACGAGATAGTACCTGAAGTAAAGGTAAGAGCTAGCATTAACGATATATAATAGCTTAAAGAAGCAATAGGCGGGATAAACCTTGCGGAGCTGATGGATGTCGGACTCCTGAGAGATTCCCAAAATTTTAGGTCTTGTAGAGTACTTGCCGTGTTGTTCGATTTTAGATAGACTCCCTACCTAGCTGGTACTGCTAATTTGTTAACTTCAAATGTGTTTTGACAGCTGGCATTGACCCTTTGCAAGTTATTGTCGACTCCCGGGGGTCCATATAGACCACTTTGGGTATCAATGCTCTAGAGGACAAAATTTTAACATTATATAACACTAAAGTTATAAAATTCTATGTAAAATTTCATACTTCTAGGTTTGGGTTGTGTGTTATCGTAAGTCAGTCAGTGAGTGTCCGAGTTTTATTAAATAGTTACTTATTCAATATATCAGCCGTAACCAGCGGCTGTCAATTCGAATCTATTTAAATTCTAATTCACATAAACGTCACTCGCGTCATAACTAATAAAAACACGTCACGATTCAAATCAACATGATTTACTTGCCCCACGAATCGATAGAGAGACACCACTGTTGCACCGGGAGCATGGGAATTTCAATCGGACGTAGAAACAGTTACAATGGCCACCTGAACCCCCTTAACTAACTGGTTTCAAATAATACGTATTTAAAATACATGTGTACATTCTTCAATGTATTTATTGATATTATATGATAGTTTATTTTAGTTTCATTGTGCACCGTCTTAGGAGACTGCTTTGTCGGGTCAGCGTTTGAAGGGTTAGTAGTAGTGACAAAGATATCTAGTTAAATTGGGACATTTTGTATCATTCACATTTATAAGTTTCTTCTTCTTCTTCTTTTTTAATTCAGCCAATATCCATTGTGAAAGTATTATAAACTTAGGAGGTGGTGAGCGGTAAAGATAAAGAATTTTGGCAGTGCAGGGACAGAGAGTTCTTAGATGGAAAGTCCTAAGACCAGGGTAAATACCAAGACGTGACAATACATATGCCCATTTATAAGATTTTCCGGTAAATATGCCATTTTTTAAGAACAGATATGAGGAGATTAATGGAGCGTTTCAAAGTTCTATCGACTAAAAATTACGGCGGCTTTCAACGACTCATTGGAGGGATTTTGGGATCCGCTGTGGATGACCTACCAATGCTTTATTCTTTAGGGGACTATGTAATATGTAGACTATGTAACAGTCTGTCATTATTTCCTTCTTTTATGTTCTGACAAATTTCTTGAAATCCACTCTGGAAGTAACTGCCTATCGGTGTCTTGTTCTTTAGAAAACAATTTTATCCATGTAATGGCACGAATTAGTGTCATCATACTCAGGGCTGTCTCCTTATTCGGTAACTAACACATTGTGACGGCCGCGCGTCGNGACTCATTGGAGGGATTTTGGGATCCGCTGTGGATGACCTACCAATGCTTTATTCTTTAGGGGACTATGTAGTATGTAGACTATGTAACAGTCTGTCATTATTTCCTTCTTTTATGTTCTGACAAATTTCTTGAAATCCACTCTGGAAGTAACTGCCTATCGGTGTCTTGTTCTTTAGAAAACAATTTTATCCATGTAATGGCACGAATTAGTGTCACCATACTCAGGGCTGTCTCCTTATTCGGTAACTAACACATTGTGACGGCCGCGCGTCAGAACTAACAAAACAATGTAAGGGATTTTGGTCTGCATATTTAGTTCGGGTCACCGGGGACCGATGCGATTTTGGACAACTTTTGACGGGACACGTCGACTATTATTATTCATGTTGATTGA
>WUAW01004979.1:112976-122977 GCA_017165845.1 Thaumetopoea pityocampa | reverse complement strand
GTGAGTGTATGTATGTATGTTATATCTTAGCAGATTGTGCACTTCTATACTGTTATAAAATTGTTAAATGTCATGTTTTATAAATCAAAGATATTAAAAAAAACTACTCAGATCGACTAACTAACGGCTTCTGAAAGCAAATCCGTCGATATTTGTTAGAGCTTCACTCAAAAACCAGCGAATAGAGTTTGATCAAACTGTTACAGTCTTAAAGGTATTTATTATTCGGACTTAAATACTGTGGCGTGATCCATCAGAATCGGTCTGGTAGAATTGAAGATTCAGATTATCCACTGTTTTAGTAGTTAAGGTACGAGAGCTCAAATATAAGTAGTTCTAAGGCTTTTTATAATTATAAATCTATGATCGTTTAGGGATTTCCCATGTAATGGAAAAACAACATCCACACGGGCGGAGACGCTGACAAAAACTAGTACAAACTAACTTTATGCCATAGCTTATCAGTACTGTGATCAAAACATGCAGGAGCGTTCACATTATCATGAAATCATTATACCCTCAAACATAAAAGGCCAAATTTACGGAAACATAAATTATTTTATATTATATTTGAAGAAGGAAGGAAGTTACTAAAACTGTATAGATTACTATCCTAATATTACATATGGGAATGAGAGTTTATTTGTTTGTACCGGTATTATTACCACTGAGTTATTTCAAACTCATGTACAACCAACGCGGTAGACACGGATGCACTCAATGGAGAAGAAAAACTGAGTGAAAATATCTGCATGCCCGCATGGGTGTGTGAAGTTTACCAAACCGCACTTGACTATGACATAATCCCACTCCTATAATGGGGACGAATATGGACTGCAGATGAAGGATATAATAATAATGAAGTTATCGTTACTGTACTGAACATTTCTTTATCTGATGATAAACGATGATTAACGATGATTCATTCTAATTTAAAGATTATGTATCGTGTACGCCAGTATGATATGGATCTTCTTCACCCTAGCATACCTATAATACGTGCACCCTAGTATAACTACTATTATTGCAGTGGATTTGGCTGTGGGACGGTTTATTGTGACTGATTACCACTAGTCATCATGTTATCAAAAAAAAGCATTAAAAATATTAAAAAAAATTAAAAAAGGAAGAAAAAATAACACCTATGAAAAAGGAAAAAAAATCAAGGTTGTTGCAAGAACAAGAGCAGGTATGTTAATAAAAAAAAAACACATTTACTCACAATCATCCCTTACAGTCTCTGCGATTAGTGTCATACAGTTATCAGTTGGGACCTACTGTTTGACATACCTTTCGAAATACGGAACAGGTTCATTCTAAATTAGGTGTTAGATTCGATAATTCATCAAAGATCTGATCGGGCGGCGATAAGTATTGTTAGATCCAGAGATTGTCGCGAATGCTGACATTTTACAAGAGTACAATCTAATCGCAAATTATATATAGATATGACAAGATAATAAGATAAAAAAAAACCGAATGAAAACAGAGAAATGATTCCCGCAAAATCATTAAAGAAACAATCAGTCCATGAAAGTCCACGGTTAGTCAAATAACTCATTTACTACTCATTTACATTTGATAATAGGAGAATTAGATTAATTCTGTGGTATCTTTTAACCGAATTTCGCAGCAACTAAGGGAAAAAATGGAGTGACCCTTTTAGTAAGTCATCATCATCATCATCTCAGCTCGTAGCTGTCCATTGCTGAACATAGGCCTCTCTAATCGAATTCCAGCGCGACCGGTCCATAGCCACCTGCATCCAACGAGACCCAGCGATCCTCACCAGGTTGTCGGTCCATCTCGTAGGTGGCCGTCCCACACTGCTTTAGTAAGTATCCAGTATTAATGAGTAAATATATTTCTAAAGGATCGGCAACACGTGATACACCTGATGTTGCAGGCGTCCATTGTCTACGGTAATCGCTTATAAACAGGCGGGTCCGCCTGACTGTAACATGGCAAACAGCCTAGCGGTCGCAAAGCTGTTTGCCAACATCGTGGAACAAAAAATCTCTGCGCCACACATTGCAATGAGATCAATGAGTATCATTATTCCTTTAGCTGACGAAATGAATATAGATTTCTTTGCACAAACTAAATTATACATAATACTCGATACTTATGCAATACTCACTTATTACTTAATCAGTACTCAATACATATTATTAGCTTAAATTTCTAACGGTGCGGCCGAACGAATTCATTCAAATGATGCGAATAAAGATACGCTTTTGCTACGTCATCGCCCCATTGGCCTTGGTACAACGAAACCACTGACGGCTAAAAATTACTAGAAAAACGCACAGTGACTCAACGAAATAAATGACCGCTTTTGGCAAAGCATTACGTAACAGTAATAGGTACGTTAGATGGGTATCTGTAACGATTCCGTGGGTCGTTAGAAGGTAAAATAAAAGTCGTTAAGTGCTCTTTTGTTTTATGTATTTGACATATTTAATCGATTTTTGATTACTATTTTAAAACAGAGGCTGTTATTTTTTTATTGAATTGGCCAGTATGAACGAGTCTTATGAGTCTTATGACAAAATCCAAAGGTAACCTTCAAAGCTGTAGAACTCCTCGACCGATGAAACCAAATTGTTCGCTATCAATTTCCGAAATGAAAATTCAATCCAATCCATAAATTTTCACATTGAGTGTTAAAATATTAGCATATACTTAAATTCTTAAATCTATGAAGTCTGTCACGGAAGTTGTGTTCAAATTTGTCTTGTATTATAATATATAAGAACATGATTGACCATTTACATTTTTAATACCAAATATATGATTTTTTGCTAGACCAAAATTGAAATCAGTATTCTTATCTCATGTCTGTTTATAATCAGTATTCTTATTTCATATCTATCTATTTACAAGTTTAGGCAAGCGTTTGATAGTACATACTAAAACAAACACCAAATAGTAGAATCAAGAATTTTACAAAATCTGTTGTTCTGTATTGAAACTTGTATGAAGGTGTACGTATTATTTGTTGAGTTGACCAACATTTTCAGTTCTTATAATATGGAATCCAATCCGTAATACGAGCACCTATTATAATTTTGAATAAGTTTTTCACACAATTTTAAACAGTGTCACATAAATAAAGGTAATTGTGATCAGTTTTGCTCTATTTGTTAAAGCCGAAATAGACTACTGTTTCTGTGATTTGTCTTCAGGGAACGGCCGGGAAACGAGGTATTTGAAATTGAAGTAAATTGTTAAGTACATTTAAGTATAATAAATTTCTCTTCGAATCTACAACAGATCAACTTAAGTTTGACAACAAATAATGTCTCTAAATAAAATTGCCAATTTCAATGAAAATAAATAGTTTCAGTTACATATTGATTCAATGGTTCAATATTCTGAATGTAATGCTCTCAATGAAAAATCAATCAAATACACATTAGATAGGAATCGGCCCGAAGCCTTGAACACGCGTCAGCTTGATTGAAATTGTCTGCGTCTAGTTTAGCAATCACGCCAACCAGTCTCATCTAAATTGTTATTTATTTTGATAAAATAATAGTGTAATCAGTAATTGAGAAGAATAGTTAGGACAACTTGTTTAAATTAAGTAAAAAAAAACCGCAACATTAAAATGAATTCCAAAAAGTTTCCTAAAAGTTATCTGGAAAAGTACTTATAGTGTGATAAGACCGTTCAATGTACACCTTCAAATTTTTTTTATAGAATATTTGTAAATTTATTAAACTGATTTAGCGTGGAATACTCTATCTGTCCAAATTGTAAGATTACACTATCTTATCTTAATATGACCTCTGTAGATTAAGTAATTCTTGCTTCGATGCACGTCGACTCCACGGGATCTCTTGTGCTGCCTAGGGCTATGGCCCTAATCTCTTTTGTGTTAGGTTTCTAAAGGCAGCTTCAGTTAGAATTTATCTTTAGTTAATGTTTAATATTATTCTATTATTATTAATCACACAATGTGCACATGTGATACTGATTTGAGTCATCAAATCAGTAGCTTATTTAGACACGCATTCTGTTATACTGAAAGATAAATACCTGCAAGCAGTACCTTTTTTTTTCTTTAACGAAGAGTGAATCCTACATAGGACTTCCGCAAGTCGCGGGGGCGGCTTGTGAGGCGTGTCAGACTCCCACTGACTAAACGGCCTTCATCGACATATTGAGGGACTCCGGGATCCACTGTGGATGACCTGCCGATGCCTCTCGGTGTCTCGCTCTTTCGAGCGCTTCTCGGGGGGGGGGGGGGAATCCTACTTCCCCGCAGCACCTCAGCACCTGACTGATGGTTTTTACAGCGATATGAGCCGCTCATATCACCGTCCTGCCCGGGGATCAGATGTCCGATTCCCGAGCCCCCTGCTAGATATTTTTGCAGGGAGGGACCGCCACTGCAGGCAGTACCTTACTTTCAGTTTAATAGAACTGCGTATTTTTTCCGCGACTTTAAATTCAAATTTACTATTCCATAGTATATGTATATTATACTACTGGTAAACATTTCTAATCCCAACTTTTATTAAGTACCAAGAATTTACGTTCAATTTATGTGTTAGAAGTGGGTTTCGTTTAGAATATCTGCCGCCTATAAGACTAATGATAAGGAAAACTGTTTCTATTACTCTGTATATTCTCCGCTGGGGTCCAGAGCCAACAGAAGAGACTTTACTGAATAATTTTATTGAATAATTACTTTATTATTTACTTTATTGAATAATTATATAGCAGTAGTCTGGTGAATTCTAATTCTTTTTTAAATATGCTAACTAGCATTCGTTTTAATTCAATATATACTTGAATTACAATTAAAACACGACTTACAGAGTGAATTTTTGAATATTTTTAAAGAATATTTGTAGTTTTTGTATTAATTTGCATATGCTGCTTGAAAGCATCGTCAGTAATGTATATTAGCTCATTTAAGTAACGACGATATTTAAGCTAGCTTTTCCTGTTGATGTAAATTGCTTGTGTGGCAGATATATCTGTACTAAGATAATAGGTACTGGTTATTTAGTAGAGTATGATTTTTGGAAATATAAGAGCAACATATGTAAATTAAATATAAAACTGTCCGAAATAAAAAACCAAGAACTTTGGTGAATCTACGTAGTGAATACCTATTGCCTATCTGGAACATAAATTGGGACCACATTAAAGCTCAGTCCAGTATGTTATCAATATCAGTTAGTGAAAAGCAGATAGAACTGGAACGATACATTTGCGAATTTATTATTGCATTAACCTGATTAGAAAATCTATTTTAGAACTATTTTTAGTTTTGCCAACAAAGATTAATATTAGGGGTTATTTTGTACGCTTTTTTATAGTTCCTATCATCTATCTAGCTAATTTATCATAATAATATAGATGTATGAACAATAGACTGCTTGTTAATAATATAGGCGAAGATTTAAAAAGTAAAACACAGAGATGATTTTAGTAGATATATTTAACAAAATGGATAGTTATAGTCAGTTGAGCTCACTATGAAAATTTAAACAGTCACCGTTCATTTTTGTCACTAATAAACGTTTGCATACCTTTACCTTTTTTTTTTCAAAAAATAAACAAAATTTATTTCTTTTTTTAGCGTAGTAGCACACGCAAGGTATTCGCTACTATTATATAAAAATCAAGCAGTATATCACCTAACTCGGGCAAATAGATAATTTGTTTAAAAATTCTATCAGGTGTAGTAACCAATCAATTGAAAGTAGTACTCATTTGAAAAGATAAATATGGATAAGGCATTATAGGTTCTATAAGTGCGTGAATTACTTTGTGGCGCTGGCATAATAATAGCGTCACACTATTTCTTACCGTGGATGCTGTGAGAACCAGCTAAGTGATGTACCAAGATAATGGGCATCAGCGATATTCAGTTATTCAATCAGAATATACTGCGATTTCCAAAACGCCTGCGATGGTGGAAATTATCGCAGATCCCATCCTTTTTAAGAAAAAAGCCCACGCTCAGCAGTGGACTTCCTAAATGGATGATGATGATGAAGTACCTACATAGTCCCTTTATGAATACAATGATTTTTTTTAAATAATATTTCCTTTTTGTCTAGAGTCACCAAAGGTTTATGACAGCAGAATTGTTTTCAATTTAATTCTAATGCTGTCAGTAATCAAAAGCAAAAAATTAATAATTAATATCCACAGGCGAAAATTTAAGGTTAGATGCTTAGCCAAAACGATGAAATTAATATTTTAAATTGTTTGAATCGTTATACAGTTTGCCATATTTAATTAAAATACTTAATAATCATTAAAATATAAAAATTATAACTAGTTTTAAGTCTGATCTTGGCCTCAGGCGTTGCCAATTATGAACGAGATTCTAGTATTTTTTTTTAATTAATCTACATGTCCAGGTATCAATTAGGTAATGACAGGTATATATGAAGTGTTCTCGTTTTTATGTGATTCTCTAAATTAATTTTTATAGTTCTTTTTTATAGTTTGCCGTAGTGCGGGTGAGGTTGCTCATAGATTATTTGATTTATAACCATGTTAATTGTTTTTCTACTATTTATTATAAACGTGTTTGTTAATTTATCGTTCTTTCAAGCTTCAGAAAAACGAGCGGACGTCATTTATGGACTGATATAGAAGACTCGGAAATTGACGTAGATAACTTTTTATCCCCGTAATAGTGTGGATTCCTATGGAATATTTAAAAAATACAGCCATGAGTAAAACTAGTATTAAACTAGGGGCATTATTGAAAAAAACCGACTACATGAAAAATGTATTTTTTTTATAATTTTGATATACCCAGTGTCACTCTCACAGTTAAGACGAATCTAACGACACCTCTCAAGCTAAAATCCATCAAGCAGTTAGGCTACAGAGCGTGCCAAAGAAATACACATACATACATACACTCGAAAAACATAACCCTGCTTCTGGTGCACTCGGGTAATAAATTGGTAAACTTGCATAAATAGGCTCCATTAAAAGAGGTAGCGACTAAACCATTAACTATAGCTCTATGGTCGATCTATGTAATTTTGTCAAAATGAAACGTAACAAACAAAATGTAGTGTGTAAATTTTATAGGCTGTCAGACAAAAAAAAGGTGCCGTGTAACACTAGCCTAGTTTTTTTGCGGCAATCCGAGTGAAGCGTCACTTGAAGTTTTAACGTTTTATGTTAGTTTATTGTGACGTTTAATATGTGAATTGTGTAATTAAACTGTGATTAGCAAACTGAATAGCAAAGTGGCCGTATTTTTTCAAGGCAATAGACCTGCGGAAATTTTGCCCAGTCAAAGTGGTATTCGTCAGATTGACTTCAAAACCTCGAAGAAGGAATAACTTGTGATACACCGATATTTTATTGTTAACTTAAAGAATATTATATAATTTCAAAAATATATACACTCGATGCTGGCAGTAATGGCGCGAATTCGCAGCCGATTGCCACTATAAAAAATAGAAGAAAAAGAAGACACTACCTTAATAACAGTGTCACATAAAACTATTTATATTTAGGTCTAAGCGCTATTGTTTTTAATACCATTTTCTCCCTTTTCATCTATGTTGCTACCAGTGAAACTAATCTCTCCACAGGTCCCTATCGAGCTTAACATACAGGTTTTCACACACGGCTGTAATGTTATTGTATTGAAATTTCTAAACGGCGTCGTGATTCGCCACCCGATACGTCTCGTTTCCCACGAGGGTGAAAAGTGGGGCTACGGATAACCACTTTTCTCGTAGCAAGTGGAAAGAAGTGGTCTCTGCCTATCCCAATTCTTCGATAGTATAGTGGTCAGTAAGCCCGCCTGTCACGGGAAAGGCCGGCGTTCGATTCCCCGCCGGAGAGCCAGGTAAAGGCGTGATTACATGTATGTATACTATTATACAAACACAGTCCATATTTTATGATGGGGATTATTCCATGGTCTACCGCGCCGGTCCAATGCCGGTTAGTGGGTTTCACATCTAAGCACGTCTTGTCAACAATGGTGCTAATTCTGCGGTAACAGAACTTAACTAATGTCAAACGCTAAAACGAGATAGAAAACATTTTAACGAGTACTGACCAACCTACGTTTCTGACAAACTGTACAAAAAATGTTGCGGTTTTGCCTATCTTTAGTCCGTATGTTCCGAAATCACGTCTAAATTTCTTAATTTTGACGTTTCTAAACAAAACTGACAGCACCAAAATTGTAGCTATCTCGTTTTGGCGTTTGACATTAGAAAAAGACAGGGAGAGGATAAATTTAGTTAAGTTCTGTTACCGCAGCATTATCACCAATGTGAAACAAATATAAGTTTGACCAATTTACAAAGCCTTGCCAGGGTAGCAAGCCTTTTAGTATTATACACGATACATTTTGAAGAGTCTGCGGAAGAATTACACAATTTAATTCCTCCATCCCGCTTTCACCATCGGACTACTAGGCGCACGGCGGGCTATCACCCCTACCTCATAGAAATCCCTGCCATCCGAACGAAGCGATTTGCTTCTATTTTCGTTATACGTGCAGCCAAAGACTGAAATAGTCTTCCTGCGTCAGTATTGCCGTTCGATTATAATTTAGGTGTCTTTAAGACAAGAGTGAATAGGTTTTTATCAAGCTAGTACGTTTTACCACCCTAGGTTATATCGTCAATTACCATCAGGTGGAATTGTAGTCAAGTACTAGCTTAAATATGATTAAAAAATAGATTGGAATAAAGCTGACTTGACACCGCGTGCGCGTTACGTTTAAAAAACGCTCGTATGAACAGAGTATTACTTCAGTCTCGGATGACTTGACTGGTTACAGCACGCACTGTGTGTTCATGATGTAATTAGTCCGATCGGTTGATGTATATCAACTAGTTATGACATATCGATGAGTTGCATGCCAGTGTTAAGTAATCGATGATTTAAATACATAGTAGTATATAAACACATACACTCACACCGGTATTCCATAAGGGTAGGCAGAGACCATAATTTGCAACATATTATTATCATCTATTTTTGATCATATGAACTAGTGCATGCAACTCATCGATATGTCATAACATATCGATGAGTTGCATGCCAGTGTTAAGTAATCGATGATTTAAATACATAGTAATACATAAATACATACACTCTCACCGTTATCCCATAAGGGTAGGCAGAGACCATAATTTGCCACATACTACAATCTTGACACACCTCTCTCGCCTCATCCACAACCATACATCTTTTCATACACTTTCGTCGATTGAGGGTGCTACGAACTTGACCGTTTTGAAACAAGTTGTTTATTTTTACCTAGTAGTGTTTAGTTAGTATAATGTTCAATGGTATTTGTTATTTTAAAAGCAGTGTTTTTGACCTAGAGTAGATAAATGGTTCCACAGATTTGTTATATTACATAAAATATGGGAATAAATCAGTATTATGTATTGGAATGTATTCTTACCACCGCGCCTGATAATTTAAAAGTTAATATAAATATTTTGATCACGAGTACTGCTGAAAACCGAGGCTGTGGTTTAGCAGGATTAGCAGCTGTGGTTTAGCGGCTGAGTCGGTACCTCTTTTGATTTTTTCTCTTAACTATTGTTCACAAATACATAAGATATATATAAGTCGAATAGATGTTTACTTTCTTTCTATAAGAATGAATATTTAAAAAATGTATAGACAAATTTGACAAATCATCGACTACCAGCCGATTACAAACCGTGCCTGTAAGCTAACTCGGTCGGCCAGAAAACGTCTCGTTGATCATATCGCTCATCCAATAGAATAATGTCGTAATTGCAAAAAAGTTAAAATTTTATTTTGTGTTTATTTGGATGATTTGTTATTTAATATGGATTTTTTCGAGAATGCTCAAATTATTAATAATAATAATCTATAAATAAATTATGAAAAATAATGATAATTGATATGATTTACTAAATGGGTATAATCCAGTTTTAAACTGAAACGCTTCTTCTGATAAATTGCAAAAATGTTATTACGTCATTGTTCTATTGGATGAGCGA
>WUAW01004979.1:90888-112971 GCA_017165845.1 Thaumetopoea pityocampa | reverse complement strand
AGTGTATTAAAGTTCCCACCTGCGAATTCAATAATCTCGATTTTTTTATATGGATTCCCGTTATTATTAAGGTAGTCTTTCTCCAGCTGTGAACATAATCGTACATTGGTGATGACGATGACTGAAGACTTCATAATATTCTTCAGGTTCTAGTACTTGTTTCAATGTTAAGCAACATCGTCCGCAAACATTGATGCAAACAAACACCTAATAAACACCAGCAGATGGAATGCAGCCGTCGGCGCACACAAAGCTATTATTTTAAGTGTTGAAATCATATTACTTCACGCAAATTTGCTCCGATAATTCGCTTTAAATAACTATCTTGATTTGTATTTTACTTCATTAAATAGTGCCTACTTACGCGTAATTATACGAATGATTCATTTTAGTTGCTTTTACTTGCTTTTGCCCGCGGCTCTGCTCGCGTGAATGCCAATTTTCTGCTATATGGCAAATCCCAACACAATCATATATTTATATAAAACGCTTTAGAATTAATTTTACTTGACCTTCATGGCGGCTACTGAAACAGGGATCAAACTGTATCTTCAATTCTACTCTGCCAATTTTGATGAAAAAATGCCGCAATATTTAAGTCGAAATAGTACCTTTAAGACTGTAATCTTTTAACCAAAATCTACCCGCTGGCTTTTGCGCGAAGCCCAAACAAATAAACAAACATCGACGGATTTGGTTTTATCATCTTCATCATCATTTCAGCCCGTAGCTGTCCACTGCTGAACATAGGCCTCTCCAGTCGAATTCCGCGACCGGTCCATAGCCACCTGCATCCAGCGAGACCCAGCGATCCTCACCAGGTCGTCGGTCCATCCTCGTAGGTGGCCGTCCCACACTGCGCTTGCTAGTACGTGGTCTCCATTCAAGGATCTTTTTGTCCCATCGGCCATCCGATCTTCGCGCTATGTAGCCTGCCCATTTGTTTTCAGAAGCCTTTAATTAGTCGATCTGAGTAGTTTGTTTTTAAATATCTTTGATTTTTTAAATTTGACGTTTAACAATTTTATAATAGTATTATATAATAAAGACTTAAAATTTGTTTCTTTGTAAGTTTGTATGTGTGAGGTGATCTCCGGAACTAATGATCCAACTCTAAAATTTTATTCACTGTTAGAAAGCTACATTATTCCTGAGTGCTGTAAATTATATTGTTGTATCACGCATATTAGCCGAGCTATCACAGTGTTTGTCTAGCAAGTCGTAAGGCAATACGATTACGTAGAAATTATGGCGCACGCCCGACTGAGGTTTCCAGTAGATAGGAAGTCCTCGTGACCGGAGCAGCGGGAAACAGCTAGTTATATACATATATTGTGTGGCACCGGCATAATAATAGCGTCACTCCATTTCTTCCCGGGTTGCTGTGAGAACCAGTTAAGGGAAGTACCAGGGTACCATAACCATAACCAGCAGCGTTATATATTATTTTAAATAATCAAAATCTACTGCGATCTCCAAGACGCCTGGTAAACGTGAAGATTGTGATAAACCTGAACATTGTGATAAGAGGAGGTCCATCACCAACAGTGTACTTCCACATGCTGCGGATGATGATGATGATATTACATATTTACGCGAATTATTCCATTTTATCTGTGCTGTTTAGTCTATCTATACTATTATAAAATTGTTAAATGTCAAATTTTCAAAAATCAAAGATATTTAATAACAAACCACTCAGATCAACTAATTAAGGGCTTCTGAAACCGAATCCGTCGATGTTTGTTTGTTCGGGCTTCACGCGAAAATCAACGGGTAGGTTTTGAGTAAGCTGTTAGTCTTAAAGGTACTTGTTTTTTTTTTACGCGGAGAGGTTCCTGCATAGGACTACCGCAAGTCGTGGTGACGACCTGCGGGGCGTGTCAGACTCCTACTGACTAAACACTCCGCGGTGGCCTACATCGGCACACATGAGGGGCTCCGGGATCACTTTCAAGTCTGCTGCAAAAACAGACACAGATCAAAATTAACGAAACACCAAATTCTTTATAAATTAAGTTTAATGTTCTAATTTTACCAGAATACCCTCATTTATAATTTAATTTGTATTTTCATTCTCCCATAAGATATTTCATTTAATTAACAGCTGACACCCTTCTGAGCAGCTAGCTGTAAACAAACAGGCGATTTCTCATTAGGTACGCCATGCTTCTGTGGATATAAAAAGACGCGATATAATTTAAAACTAGCTCTTGCCTGCGGCTCCACCCATGTTGAATTCAAATTGTTGTCAATTTTTTTTTATAAAAGCTGTCTCTCTATGTACTTTAGGACTTAGAGAACGATCATCAATAAAACGTATCGACCATTGTACTAGAGCTCTCATAACGTATGCCGGATATTAAAACTGAAATCAAGCTATATATACACTTCTACTTAACACATTTTGATGAAACTCTCAGCAGTAAGTATTTAAGTTATTACCTTTAAAACTACAACAGAGTAATAAGACTCTACTAACTGGTTTTAGCATGAAGCTCAAACAAACAAAGATACAGAAACTAAGAAAAAACATAGTTTCGATTTCAGAATTGATCGTAATTACTTGATTTGAGTTAGATATTTTTTTATATCTTCTGCGCACAGACAATTTTTTACAATTTCATAATAGTATAGATGAGATATATAGGTGGATATGTTTGAAATGCGTATTAAATACGATCTCACACTGTATCATCTGTAAAATATAAATGAAAATGAAAATGGCAGCACGCCGGAAGCTCCATCTAGCGACGCCGTTGTTCGGTGTCACGCTAACCAACACACCAATGTACCTATACAGCAAATTAATCTGTTCAAGGGATTACAAAAATTATCAGACCAGGGCCTCATCTTATCTGCTTTTGGCACCACAGCACGCGACGGCGGTACTTCGTAGTAATGTTCGACCGTTGAGAGAGTGCGTTTCTGACAGTTTCTGATCACATATTAAATGTCACTTTAAAGTGTCAATTCATGATAAAAGTATTTTGATAATATACCACACATTGACTAATATACCACAAAATTAAATAAAAGTAATGTTTTATTATTATGTCTACTTAAACGTATTTAGATTTCAGTTTAATATTGAATAAATAAAAAATACAGTATTATTTGACACATGTCAGAAACGCATTCTCTCAGCGGCCAAATATTAGTTTTGGGTTTGCTAGGACTCACCGTTGGAACGACTTGGCGCCACCTATGCGCACTCTAAAACCAGTACATTCATTTAAGCCTGAGTATTTTTATCTCCATCTTTTGCAATTACAGATCAATATTGATCGATAATTGTTATAATGTTGACCTTTTCGTTTTTTTTTATTTTTATCTTATTTTATACTAGCTTTTGCCCGCGACGCCCCCCGCGTAAATGTTGGTACATGCCGACACAATCATAGATTTATATAAAAAACTAATAACCACTTTTACTTGACCTTTCATACCTTAGCGGCGGCTACTAAAACAGGGATCAAGCTGTATCTTCAATTCTACTAGACCGATTTTGATGAAACTTATTTTGTTTTAAGTGATGTGGTAACTTAAGCGGATAGTACCTTTAAGACTCTAATAGTTTAATCAAAATCTACCCACTGGTTTTTGCGTGAATCCCGAACAAATAAACAAACAAACATCGACGGATTCTGTTTCAGAAGCCCTTAATTAGTCGATCTGAGTAGTTCGTTTTTTAAAGATATTTAAAAACGAACTACTCAGAGTTCGTTTTTAAATATCTTTGATTTTTGAAAACTTGACATTTAACAATTTTATAATAGTATATATAGATAATTTTATATAGCTTTTGGGGCAGAGGTTTTGTGTATGTGGGGATAATTCTATGTATGACTGTATGTATACTTGTGTATGTTCGTGTAAATGTGAACATGTATAGGTATATGTGTATTTTTATGTGTATGTTTATATATGTAGTGTTAGTGCATTGGTGGTGTAATGGTTTTAGACACGGCTTACGACCGAAAGGTCGTGGGTTAGATCCCGATCCTGTACCACTGAGTTGTTATTTGTATCATGTACGGTCTACATTGTAAACATCAATGTACTTAAAAGAGAGGGAAAACTTCGTGAAGAAACCTGCATGCCCGCATGGGTGTGTGAAGTCTACCAACCCGCACTAGGCCAGCGCGGTAGACTACGGCCTAATCCCCCTCCTGATCAGGGGAGGTCCGTGCCCCTGTAGTGGGGCTGATATGGACTCGGGATGAATCTGTTTAGAATGATTTTTTGGTGACTAACGATCATATTTACTGCTGCGATTTCACGGAGAACAACGAGCGGGCATTCCCTGCCTTAACTTGTTACAAAATAGAGGGCGAGGTCCGTTTTGTGATCACGAAACCTAAAATATCAACTTAAAGGTCGGCGACAACAAGTCTTATACGAGCTGGTAATTTTAAAGGGGGTGCAGCCATATCGGCTTGGAACGTTTTTGAGTTTGTAGCATTGTATGGTCAGCAGATAAATAAATAAATAATTTTCATATTTTTTATTTCTATATATACTCAATATAATACATATTAAACGTAATTTAATATGTATAACTAATTTCTAACGTTACTTATAAGCGACTGATGCGAGAGTGCGAGGCACGCGGTAGCTAGCGCAAGTCGGATTATTCCGATTTTAGTCACTGATTTATCTGTAGCAATGTACCATAACCATTGTATTTACAAGGAAAGCGCTTAGACTAATAGCACAGTCTAATTGAACTGATATTTAAGTAAATATAAAGGTTACTGTAAGTAAATATAAGTATAATTTACTTACTCACTTCTTCAGCCGGGTTTCGAAAGATGGGGACATACTTACCTACACAATGGAGGCGTACCCTTTAATACTTAAATAAATTCACTCGCCATGCAGTTTCTTAGCGTGACAGAATTCGGAACAAGATAAAAAAAAAAAAAAAACAAAAAGAATAAAACAAAACAAACAAGCAAACAAACAACCAAACAAAACAAAGAAACAAACAAAGGAACAAGATAAAAGATCCAACTACCAAAGATCATCGATATAACTTATAGAAGTAGCATTAGCAGGTCACATAGCAGGCCTCTGCGTAGACTTTTCATCCGTTGAACCTAGACTTGGGTGAAACGTTAATTTTCACTCATTTTTGATGGTGTGCGCAGCAGTCCTTGTTTTGATCACAGCATTCACAATACCATATACGAGTATGTACGAGTATTCTCGGAGCGACGCGTGGCCGGCCGGCCGTTCGATTTGGTTTATACGGCGCCCTCACCCCTCACGTCTGTGTCAAGTTGACAAAACATTGCGCGGGAGCTGGAGCAACTATCATACAATCAATATCATCATTAGCTCGTGCAAGTCTATTACTGGACATGGACATTCCTCCTTAGAAAGGAGGGATTCTGCATAAACTGCACGATTGTCTGGCGTCTTGGAGATCGCAGTATATTATGATTGAATATCAGGACAAGGCTGTTACCCATTATCCTTATGTATCCCTTAGCTTGTTCTCACAACTGGTAAAGATTAAATGCAGACGATCGAAAACCGTACATAGTGGTGTTCTATAGACAGGAGACATATCCCGTAGTGGATACCTTTAGGTTGATAATGATGATAAGGATTTATTCCAAAATTATCATTTTTTTAAAATAAATTTATGCCTCCTCCAGCTATCGCTAGTGCTACAACATAAAACTACTATCTAGATCGGTGCATTGTATACAAATGTTACACAATAGGTTCGCAAGCCAGTGAAGGCATCGGATAGTGCATCGGTCGAAATGAAGGGGTCGCGATCGTCGCGGTCACCGAACGGCCGCCTCTCACCGACCAAATGTCATCGCGAGCGCACGCGCTGCTCGCTGTAAGTGATTGTACGAGTAAATAATAATTGATTTACCACGCGGAGTATTGCAGCGTATGAATTGTTTGCCTTATACAATCCTACAGATAAATCAGCTTGGAGCCATGTTTCTTGCCGGGATGCCTCCTTAGCACTAGAACAAGGCCGTCACCCGCCTCTATTGGTGAGGTGACCAGCGTCATCCTGATCTGGACGCTATAAGTTGCAGAAGGTGGCAATTGAACGTCGCAACAGTTGAGTAGTGGCAGGAGTTACTTGCGAATCCCATTCCGGGAACGCCACCATTGCAGCGATCATGTCTGTCTTCTTTGTAGGCACAATGCTAAAAACCGGAATAAACCAATTTGCGCTAGCTACCAACTGCCTCGCATTCTCGCATCAGTCGCTTATAAGTAGCGTTAGAAGTTAGATACAGATATTAAATTACATTTAATATTAAATAACTACGTATAAAATAGATGAATATAAAAAATATTTGTTTATTTAATTATCTGCTGACCGCATACTAACGCAAAAATGTCTCCAAAGTGATTTGGCTATAGAGAATTACAGGTGTTAGAGTATATTTAAATTAGTACATCTATATTCATCCAAATCGGTGTGCAAAATTATAGTTATAATTATTAATAACATGTAAATAGATTGTTCTACAATATTAGATAATTATTACAAAATTAGATCAAATAAATTAATACTAACAAAATCGTAAAAAACCCCAACACCAGGTACTAAACTATCATCAGATGTCGGATATTTTCACTGATTACAACTTGTCAGCAAAATAATCACTTAATTTATGATAGCATTTATTGAACGATAAATAGTGCAGGCCCTTTTTAAAGATGAAGGCATCCGAAGTATCTCTTATTTGTGTAGGCAGCTTATTATATATTCGTATTCTTTTATGTACTTATCTGCCAATCTCTCACGGGCTCAAATCCTGATTGGAACTAACTTTGTATAATCTGCACGAATGTTTCTACTCGAGTTATGGATGTTTGTCTATATATCTGTCTATATAAATAAGAATTCATTGTCTAGTACCCAAGACACAGGGAATTCTAATTTGGGGCTACATGAATGTGTGTGTGAAAAAAGTATACGAATTCATCATTATCATTTCAGCCCGTAGCTGTCCACTGCTGAACATAGACCTCTCCAATGGAATTCCAGCGCGACCGGTCCATAGCCACCTGCATCCAACGAGACTCAGCGATCCTCACCAGGTCGTCGGTCTATCTCGTAGGTGGCCATCCCACACTGCGCTTATACGCATACGAATTATTTGCCCTCAAATAACACACAACGCTATTTGATATTTCGCTATGTACTAAATTTGTGTTCGGATTCGGGAAAGCAATATATTTTCCTACTCGAAAAATATACGAATGATTGATGCAATTGCTATGTGGCGCCGGCACAAGTTCGTGAGAACCAGCTAAATGATGTACCAGGATGCGTCAGCAGCTTTATCCTTATTCAGTCAATGTCTCTTGTGATCTCCAAGATACTAGTGGCCACAGTGGACGTATCTCGGCTGATATAATTACATATCAGCCGACGAATCTTGGCCAGACTGAAATTCGTACGAAACGCATAAAAGTTCGGTAAGGATGGTCATGGCTTATCGGCTTATCTACATCGACCGACGTGTCTTGATCAGACAGAAGTTCGTGCGAAAGGTGTTAAAATTCTGAAAGACTGTGTTCAGAGTGGCCACGACTCATCGGTTTCGTCATATCAATCAACAAATCTTAGCCAGACCGAAGTTCGTGCGAAAGATACGATATTTCGGAGAGCCTATTTTCAAAGCGGCTACGACTCATCGGCTTATCCACATCGGTCTAGAAGTCTTGGCCAGACCGAAGTTCGTGCGAAAAGTGTAATATTTCGGAGAGCCTATACAGAGTGGCCACAACTGATATACTCATCTATAATTTCTTATCTTAACACTTAATACCGATACACACCTGCCTAACTAAATGAATACAACTAATGTTAACTCACTTTTAACAATTAATTTCGTCAAACAGCAAAATTTATATTTACCATTGTTTCCACTGCATTCAATCTTGACCTCAAATTGTTGTTCTTTCTAAGAACTCGGCCACCGAATGGTCATGTCGAAATTTATTGTCACGAATACAAAGTGAGGAAGTGTCGTGCGGTCGATATGCGACATTGAAGTCGTACGCGACTTTCATGGCTTGACTCTGGCGATTACTCATAATTACACCGTGAAGCCATTATTCTTAACTGTTCACACTATAGCGAGAAAGGTGAGATTTTTTTAAATATTTTGTGTGTTCTTACGAACTTATTAGAAAATGTGTGGCATCGGCATAATAACAGCAACACTCCATATTTTCCAGTGAATGCTACAAGAAACAGTTAAGGGATGTACCAGGAAATTGGCATCCTATTATTCAATCAAAATTTACTGCGATGTCCAAGATGCCTGTCGAGCATGAGAATTATGGCAAATTCCTCCTTTTTAATGAGGAGACCTATGTCCATCAGTGAACTTCCACAGGCGATCAGTTGTAGTAATTATACTATGTTTTATTTAACAAAAAATTTAACACCATTTATACTTGAGCTCTCATAACATACTGGCGGCTACTGATACGGAGGTCAGGCTATATCTTTAGTTCTACTTGATAAATTTTAATGAAATATACTGCAGTATTTAATTTGGAATAGTACTTTTAAGACTGAATTATAGTGACTAAAATTTACTTATCGGTTTTTGCGTGAAGCCCCAGCAAACATAAAAAAAAAAAGTGAAGAAACCAAGTTGGTATCGGCTTCAGAAGCCCTTAATCAATTGAACTGAGTTAATTTTTTTTTAAATATCCTTAATGTATAGACAATGACGTTATATAATTTTATAATAGTATAGATATATTGCGGTAATAGATTATTTTTTATACCACGATGTTGGCAAATAGGCTTACGGTCCCACCTGATGGTAAGCGGTCACTGTACTCTGTGGACGCCTGCAACATCATGATTGTCACATGCACGTTGCCGACCCTTTAATCATCATCATCTCAGCACAAAGACGTCCACTGCTGAACACAGGCTTCCCCCAAGGATTTACAGAAATATCGGTCTTGCGCCGCCGTCATCCAGCGGCCTCCCGCAACCTTAACCGGGTCGTCAGTCCACCTCGTGTAAGGTCTGCCCACGCTTCGCTTTCCAGTTCGCGACCGCCACTCCAACACCTTGCGGTCCCTTGCGACCCTTTAAGAAATCTATTTATTTCCCTGTAGAAATCTATCTATTTAAATATCCATAAAACCGGGTCCAATGTGACCACGGCAAGACGTCTGTCCATACCAGAAACAGATGCAGTTTATTTCGGGATGTCCCTTCACCTCCGCCCATTTTACGATCGCGCCCAAGCCCACAGGAAGATATAATTAATAGAATAACATTAACGCCTCGTTTATAACACAAATTTAAACGGAAACATGAAATTAGAAATAATATTTAAGTTTTTTTTTGGTACGAATCACGTTTTAAAATACACTATTAGGTACAGTTCAGACATCAGTCGTTCGTATCCCATTGCAAAGTAATAAAATAAATATTTCTAGGTTTAGTGTAAATGCTGTCTTGCTATCGTGCTGTCTTGCTGAAGAACATCACATTCAGTGTATTGTATTACATTCATCATCATTATCGTCATCGGACCATCGAGTACCACTGTTGAAGATGGGCATCCTTAAAAAGAGGGATTTGCTTTTTGATCTTTATACTTGCTAGATGTCTTGGAGATCGCAGTAGATTTTGATTGAATAATAGGATAACGCTGCTGCCCATTATCCTGGCACATCCTGCAGCTAGTTCTCACAGCATCCTCGAGAAGAGATGAGTGACGCTACTATTATGCCGAAGCCACACAGTAATTATTTAGTATTAGCTTTTTGCCCGGTTCTCCGCTACATGAAAAATTCCGAATCTTAAATTTATATAAAAATCCTGGGAACCACTTTTACTTGAGCTCTTGTACCTTAACGGCGGCTACTAAAATAAGGATCAAGCTGTATCTTCAATTCTACTGGACCGATTTTGATGAAACATGCCGCAGTATTTAAGTCGGAATAGTACTATAAAGACTGTAACAGTTTAACCAAAATCTACCCCCCTGGTTTTTGCGTAATGCCAGAACAAACAAACACACACAATGTACATACACAGTTTGAGTCACAGTTTGAGTATGGCTTTTTATATAAATCTATTATTGTTTCGGGATTTCTCATGTAGCGGAAAACCGATATTCACGCGGGTGAAGCCTCGGGCAAAAGCTAGTAAGAACAATATATTAATTTGCCTATTATTTACTCGTTTCGAACTGGGATATTGGGAATATAGTTTTTAGGGAAGTTACATTACAGCATAATTTGGCATGTGACAAAAACAAATAGCGTTGCTATTTGTCCAAGAATTAAATTTAATCAGTTATAATTTGTATCCGAGTCATGGATATATTTTATCTATTTATGTGTTGTATTTATATATACTAGATAAATACAATACATAAATAGATAAAATACATCCATGACTCGGATAGAAACATTGTTACTCATCACACAAAGTTTGCCTCTGCTAGAATTCGAACCCGGGACTCATTGGCACAGAAACCAGTGTTACTGCCACTATGCCAGTCAGTCGTAGTCGGTCAGAGGGCCGCAGTGCCCTCTCTCCACAGCGGACGCCATTTTATTTTGACCTCGTTAACTTTCCAAACACGTTTGTACCCTTGCAAATATAAAAATGCAAAGCGGGATTGTAGGCGAGTGGTGAATTCAAATTTTATCTTTTCCTGCACCCTAAACAAGGTATTCTATTTATCTATATAATGAAGGCGAGTTTATCTTATAACGACATTATGAAGACTTTTATGAAAAAAAAATGTACTCATAAAAAATAATTCCACCGTAAAAAAAAGACTTTTTGTACAAATAAACAAAACTCGGTTAAATTTAACCCAAACGTTAAGTTTTATTAGTTATTAACCGACTGCGCCAGAAGGAGGGTTATGTTTTCGAGTGTATTTATGTATGTATATTTCTTTGGCACGCTCTGTAGCCCAAACGGCTTGATGGATTTTAGCTTGAGAGGTGTCGTTAGATTCGTCTTAACTGTGAGGGTGACACTGGGTATATCAAAATTATAAAAAAGTTACATTTTACACGCAGTCGGGTTTTTTGCTATTTTCAATATTTAAGATATTTTTAAGTTCACCTTTGTACATCATTTGTGTGTATCTAATAATTTTATTGGATCCAATGTGTATAAAGCACAAAGAAATATGTTAACCGTTAAATTTTTAATCGTTGTAAGTAATTCAGATGATAACAAAACATACCGAAATCTTTATGGACACCATACCATAAACAAATGGGTGTTCTACTATCAGGCGCAGGTAGGGCCAGAGATACACAAAAAATGTCTGTACTATTTCCTCCAACTGGCACGGCCACGGGCAGGTGCTGTATGTATGTACACTATCTGAGAGGTTTCGAAATTGCCTCCTCGACGAGACGCTGATGAGAATGCAGGTGATGACTGTCACTAATCTTATCAGCGCCTCCACTCCACAGTTTGCTTGCTGTCATTGTTAAAATATGAAGTTCTGGAATCAATTCGAAGATGTACGCGATCTGAGGGCATCCTTAAGAGGAAATCTAAGACTATTTAAGGTAAAGACTAGGTAGGTGCTGAGAAGTTTGAGGACGTTCATGGTAGCATCTACAATGAAGAGAGAATTTCTATACTCAGATCCTCTATTGCGTATGACTTAACCATCCTGGACACATTCATCCAAAAATCTCCACAGCTTTTCATAAGTTGAATTAGATTCCACTCCACCTAAAGACTTTAAACTTACTGGTCTTGCAGTAGTAAGATTACCAACTTTTCAGTCATTCACAGAAGAGTGACAGCACAGTACTATCTTATCACGGATTATGCATTGGACTCAAAAAAGTTTTGCTAAAAAACGTCAAGCCCAGATATGATGTTTTTTGTTGAACGGGCCTAAAAACTCAGTTTCTGACTGAACTTTTTAATTAAAAGTATTGTATATTTTAATAGATTTCAGTTGAAATTAATTATGATTTACTTGTATTTGGTTTATAATCTTTGTTAAAAGGACTTATTGGTGCTAATTCTACCATAACAGAACTTAAATAAATTTAATCTCTCCCCATCTTATCCAATGTCAAACGCCAAAACGAGATAGCAAACCTTTATAGCGAGTATCAATCTACATTTCTGTTAAATGATTCAAAAAAAAATGTTGCGTTTTTTCGTATTTTAGCCTGCATGTTCCGAGGTCACGTCTACACTTTATAATATTGACGTGTCTAAACGAAACTGACAGCCCCAAAATTGTAGTTAGTTCGTTTTGGAGTTTGACATTAGAAAAAGATAGGGAGAGACTAAATTTAGTTAAATTCTGTTACCACAGAATTACCACTATTTTTAGCATTTTAAATTGAAAAAAATAACTAATATTATAAATGCAAATGTTCGATGTTTATAATTTATAAGAGGCAAAGGCCTTGAACGCACTTTTACCATGCGGAATCGTTTGTACTTTGCCTCACTTATTCTCAGTATACAGGGCCTTAAATACCAGCCGACATTAGGTTGCATATTGCCTTAATGGTGAGCAGTTAATACACTTCCAGTTCACCATATACCAGCCTTTGAAGATCCATTCACCTTCCGGCCAACGCATCGCAAACAGCACTACAAGTGTTCCATAATTTCCGCTTCTATATCATAATGTCGACATACCTTAGTATTGGACGGATTAATCCTATGTAGATCCTCGTTAGTGCTCTAATCGCCCGTGAGCGCTCCTATAATATAGTGGCATCCACTAATTATTTAAAGCTTGCTACTAGCTTATTTACTCCAACTCTTTTCTCTTCCCCTTAACCTTCCATTTGCATATTCTAAATGGCTAGAATAATAGCTTCTAAATGCTTGAACATCACGAGTTTTGATTACTTGGTTATCGAGTACCATACTCAGCAATGTTTGCCACTACAACGTCGTAAATAACTAGTTTTATGAGTAAATACATTTTATAGTATTTGAATAAAACTATCTTTTGATCATGGTGTATGATAAACAGTCCATTAATCTGCCTTGAATGCGTTAAACGCTGACAAACAGGGTATGTGGATAGTAAATTTCTTGATATCTTTTCCCCTTGGAGCACGACCGGACCAGTCTAAGTATAATGTTGCCTATGTAAGACGGAGATGAGACTTAGTCAGTCTTGGTCTAGCACCACTAAATCAGGTATAAGTATTGGTACTGTTCTTGGATAACCAGCCACATACTTATTGCAAGAGTCTCACAAGTTTTGCGAGACCTAATTACTACTTATCAAACTAGGTTCTGGATTTTTCAATATTTATATAAAACTAATTAAAATCCTGATGATAACCTAGATAACCTAGAAATTTCTGATGGTGGTGATAATGATTCATAGCATCTTTCTGCCAGTCTTGTATGCAAGACCAAGACTGTGTTTCGGACAATACCACCTAAGAAGCGCTGGCTGGGTATTATGAAGCAAAAAGTCTTAAACCAATACTTTTGAATATTTGACTTTGATAGTCGTACTGATATTGATGCTGAGGCCAATGATCCAGCACATTGGAATAGACAAGAATCTAAAGGTAGACTAACAATATATCCAGGATTTATTTCCTTCTATGGATAACAGCTTCATATACTTAACACATCATCCTCATCATTCATAATCGTCTCCAATACAGAAACAGTAACCTTCCGGGAGGTTGGGTCGTACTAAACACAAGATTTAAGTAATCGATTCTTTTTTGTCACGACTACGTCAGGTCTTATGTTTAGGAGGTATAGTTTAACCACTAATGCTTAAGCTTGAATTATAAAAAAAATCTGTATAACGTTATCATCACCAGCCAGTAGAAGTCTATTGCTGAACATGGATCTTCTTGAAAAGAAGGGATTTACCATAATTTCCAAATTTTTAAAACGTCTTAGACATCAAAATAGATTCGCAAATACATTCTTTTTAAGGAAGAGGCCCAATAGAAATAGTATACACGGACTCATGATGATGATGGGAATAATGATGAAGGAAATGAAAAACAACCAGTTGATATAAATTTATAATTTTTTACAACAAAATATTTTCACAAAGTAATTCTAGACGTAATACGAGTGCAATTACTCTTTGAAGTTGTCCCATAAACAAGTCATGTCCTCGCGCTCACCTCCGCTAAGGTGTTTCATATGAAGCATATTCGGAATAGCCGCAAGGATGATGAACTTTACCGCGTTTTGCATTCTATTTCAGTAACGTCTGACACACTAGCGGTAACAGTCAGCCGTCAAGCTATGTTTATTACACACGAGTAGCGTCCCAACAGAAAAACAACTTTATTCTAAAGTGGATATCCGTAAACAGTAACAACTGTACGTCAGTGTACGACAAAGAGATGCTCCAATGATTTGGTAACTTATAGCGATGTGTTAAACCCCTAAAATATTAGACAAAATGAACTCAACAAAAATCTCTTGCGTCAGCAATCTTAATCTTCTTCTTATATATTCTTATAAGACGTTACAACAAGAGAGTTTCTTTTCATCCTCCGTCCTAACCAGTTTCTCTCGAACTCTCGTCCTGACAAGCTTCTCTTAGACCTTCGTCGCATACTCAACTATACTAGTTCTCTCTATTTTCTATAGTAGTTCTATTCTAAATCCCAATTCTTTTTCTAATTAATCTAATTGACTATTCTAAATCATAGTCCTATTTCTATATTAGTTTAGTTTAAGTAAAATTGTATTTATAATCAACAGATCGTGTTCAAATCAAATTTCCTTTTTTAAAAGTCATTATCGAATCTTCGCGTAGTATAACAAAACAAGTGAAAATCGGCCGAAGAAGCAAATATACACGGCAAAGTGGTCGGAAATGGATGTTTTAGAAAACTTAAACAGATATCATATATTATCATCAACAGAAATTATATCAACCCATCTACTGTTATGTATGATATACCTACACTACGCAGCATTTATTAACAAATACTGACACACTCAATATTAAGAATTTTGGTTAATAACAAACTTGAACAGACTAAGACCTACAAAATCATAGTGATGTACGATTATATTTATAACAGATGACTCTAATGCTAAATAAGCACCGACGCTCATAGACAGACCGATAATATAGTCGATAAATAGTCACCGATTAGAGCCTTTTAAAAACACGTTCTGTGTTTTAATCTTTTTTCGAAATGGGAATGCAATCTCGTGTTGCTTTAAGGGTTAAGTGGGGGGGAGGGGGTGAATAGACTAAGGGTACCTTGAGAGAGGCTCCAGTCTCCGTTTGGACAGTCGTGGGGGTGTTTATCAGAAGTTTTATAGTCATGTTATCATTTTCGTTCTCAACTTGTTTCTCTGTTTACAGAACTCGTTTATGTGGTTTTTATAGCACACCAGTAATAACTCAATTACTTTTCTTATTATGTCGGCAAAGCTACATTAAAATGTACTACAAACTAGTAGTAAAGAGATCCAGAAAAAAACTGAATAAACTTTATGTTAACTAGTTTCTGCGAAAAAAAAATTAAAAACTAAAGTATGCCATTTGGTATTCTTTAAATTTGACTGTGATGTAACCTGTTATTATAATACCCGGATTCAGTCAGAATTTGCCTTTTTTTCATAACTTCAGATTTAACACTGTCGTTTACTTTTTTTGCTTAATAATAAACAGCAGCCTGCTTTCTTAGGGTAACAAAGATTAGGATCAGGTAATACCTTAAGATTTCAACGCACTGTTCTGGGAGAAGAGTATCGTGCATGTGAATATACGGCCATAATTCATCCGGTTGATGTCCTCTTTGCCGTCTTTGTAACAAAAATTGTTAAAAACCCAAGTGCCAATACGTTCAAAGTCTAAGAACAATAAATTCTGCAAATTAAGTAGGAGAAGAGAGGTATAAAAACTATCTATCTACAAAACTGTTTAACCCTTTCGTGACGTGCTATTTTCCTATTCCGTTCGTGTACCCACTATGAAATAAGAACTCCTACTGCCAGATTCATACATGACAAATAAAATAATAGACAAGGTTAAACTTGCCTATAAACACAAATGAACATATCTAACGCATAAAACGGAAGCGTCCGCCATTCGTCGCGTAAATATAATGAAATCGGATAAATACGGTCTTCGGTGCGAAAAGGTTAAAGAATTAGCTCATTCTACTTAACCTCCTTTTAAACGTACATCATCATAATCAACAGTTCTTGAAAGTCAACTACTAAATATGAACCTCCACGGGAAGAGAATCATTCTGTATTCATATTTTAATCGATATCTACAAATCCTCTCAAGAAGTATCCAGAGGTATTTATAGTTAATAACTGAAATACCAGTAATCACATGGAGATAAAGATAACTGCCATTTTAACCTACATATATAGAACCTAAAATAGTATACCGAATACCACATCTAAATATAATATATAGGGGCACAGGACTGTTAACGGTTATGGTAGAATAAAGAAATTTATACACACATACATACATACATGAAAAAGTCAAAAGGCCAAAGAAACCAGATCTTCTAAATTAAATTAAAAAAAAAAACATTTCTATGTACTCGTGTAAGAATAAGTACTTGGGAGGAGTAAACGCCTTATAATCACAAACATCCAGACTCGCCTATATTCTTAGGCTTAAATTAGCACAAAACATTACGCCTAGTGTTGCGATTTCAAGCGAGAGCAGGACGCTGAAGCTAATCTTATGATGCACGATATACAAGTAGCTAAGTATGTTTCTGAAGTTTCCTCATGTGACTCACTAAGGTTAAAATATATTCGAAAATTGCAATGGAAACAAGAAATACTTCATTTTCGTATCTCCTAGTGAAACAATATTATTTACAGAAAATATATAAATCTTACTTATAAGTGAGATATTATTTCTGTTTTGTATTTTCAATATAATACTCATTTTCTTACTCATTTTCAATATTTTATCAAAATTTCGATTCATTATAATAAACTGAAAGTTTGATGAAAATCTTTTCAGCCATTTAAAGTTTAAGGGTTCTTTTTTCAAACGAGGTTACGTGGACTTACACTATTCTTCGAGTAGTCTTCGGTTATAGATGAAGATAGAGTATGTAATTAGTAAGCAGGCAACAAACGTATTTATCACCCATCCCCAGTCTATATTTGTCTCGGGCTTGGACCTTCCTTAATCAGGAGGGGGTCTACCACGCTGGCCTAGTGCGAGTTGCATGCGGGCATACAGGTTTCCTCGTGCGGATTTTCTATCCCGTTTTTTTTTTCTTTCTGATTTATATAACATATTAATACATAATATCATCATCATCATTTCAGCCCGTAGTTGTCCACTGCTGAACATAGGCCTCTCCAATCGAATTCCAGCGCGACCGGTCCATAGCCACCTGCATCCAGCGAGATCCAGCGATCCTCATCAGGTCGTCGGTCCATCTCGTAGGTGTTCGTCCCACACTGCGCTTGCTAGTACGTGGTCTCCATTCAAGGACCTTTTTGCCCCATTGTGCACTTGCATTTTGCATCACTTATTTACTTGAAGTGTAATCAATGTGAACCTATTGTTTTACCTGGTCTCCATTCAAGGACCTTTTTGCCCCATCGGCCATCCGATCTTCGCGCTATGTGGCCTGCCCATTGCCACTTCAGCAATACATAATATATTATACATAATATAGTAAAATATAAAACACAACGTTATCGTGATGACGACTCCGTCATTTCTCGAAAAAGAAGTTCGTGAACTTTTTTTATTGCATTTCTGAGAGGCCTTGAAAAGCGTTCCAAGTCCTTAATCACTCCCTCTCGAACGGTTACTGTCGTTAAGCCAAACACCTGTCGCAATTTTATGTTTCTGGCTGTTTTAGTTACTAGCAAGGGATAAAGTGCGGAATACCTATCTAATGGAGCAGTCGTAAAGGAAGGGCAGTGCGTTCCTTTCCACGCTATTTATCGGTTAAGTTGGTACTTACAGACCATCTTGTCTTGCCATACCCGCGCGCATTGCGTCCTCTAACAATGTAATCTGTGCTTTATTACTTTAACATATAGTACAATTTTCTATATGCAATAACGCAAAAAACAGCATCCCTCAAGTTCATATTATTTTAGGCGGGTAGGACAACTTATAGTTTCCTAAGCGTGCGCAATCCGCGACATCTGTTAAATAACGACCGATTGGAATAGTGGCAGTAACCCTTCTTTCTATGCCATCGAGTCCTGGGTTCGAATCTTGGTAGACAAAAATTTGTGTGATGAGCACAAATCTTGATATCGGAGTCATGGAGATATTTATCTATTTATGTATTGTATTTATCTATATAAGTATGTATTTCGCTGTCTAGATCTATCAAGATACAGGGGGTCCTAGTTTGAGAATGTATGTGAAAAGTGTTCAGAATTATATTAAAAAGAATTTGTTTACATAAAGGCAGATCTACTGAAATTCCCAGAAATGTGACATAAATATGTTACAGCCGTTTTATGGCTCTTACAATAATTTTATTGCCATTCGATTCCCATTCATTCATTTTTATTGCTCAGTTCGTTTACCGAACGACACACTTTTGGACAAAGGTTCAATTATTTGTAGATATATAAATTATTGGGTTACATCCAAAACAAAGATCTACTAATAAATTAGTAGAGATTTTTTTAATATAAATACTATAGTCCTTTTGTATATTGTTAAAATAATTGTATTTATTGTTTAAACTAACTCAATTGCGGAATTTTGTCTGTCACCGAATAATATCATTCAAAAATGACGCCATCTGTTGAGCATGCGTAGTACTGCGTAGGTCGCCATAATGGCGTACAACGATTGTTCGGCTTTTGAAAAATGCGATATAATAAAAACCTTGCGAGCTGTATAGAAATTGTGCCCTAATGTATGCATGTAAATTGAAATACAAACAGATGAGTGAATATTCTTGTCTATTTACTTTACGGGCTTCATATTAGCATTATAATCAATCAGATTAATGATACCAGTTAGACGGGGTCTGTGCGCCGAGCAGATCCGCGCGGGTACGTAATTAAGTCCGCAGTCAAACAAATAAATAATCCTCTAGGTAAGTGATGACAGGATAGTGGTCTGATGGCCGCTAACTCTGAACGATGATGGATCAGATAATTTGTGACTCAAGAGCTTTAATTGCTACGTAACCGCAGGGACGATTAAGCACAACGTTTATCAACACTAGAATAATAAATTCGTTTGTCTGTCTGTTTGTTATATTTACCAATTGAAAATCTCCAGTATATCAACAAGATAATGACAAAGTAATGACGGATGTTTAACACTTTAATGTTAGCGCATCTTCAAACAGATCACAACGCTTGACGATGACATTTTTCTGTTTTAATTTTCTTCTGTTTTGACATACCATAAATATAATTAATTCGTACCTAACTTACACTTCGCTATATCAACGTATTTTTAAGTAAATTGTAATTCCTTAATTAATTAATTATTCAAAAAAATGCTTGATTAATTAATAAAAAATATCTCTTCGATATAGAACGGCGATTTCATAGGTAAGGATCTAATATTCGTCCACCTTGAAGGTCGGCCTGCGGGCGGTGGGACGAGCACCCTATCCCTAGATCGCTAGAACAGCCCCCGTGATGGCAGCGCGCTACATCCAGTGCTCTCAAACAAAAGGAGTAGAGGAGCCAGACTTCATGCACCATACCTGCCCGTACCGTGGACTTATGCTCGTGCGATTCCCACGGCCAAGTGCAAGAGTTAAGACGGGCGTCGTCTGGTTTATTAGTTAATACAGGCCCCACATAATCGCTGCATCCTGTCATTGGCGCAACGGTGTGCACCCGAGCATTTCCCACGTGTAAATAATAAACAGTAACTCATGGACGCTTGTTATTCGTAATAATATTATAATCATGACGAACAAGTGTTGATGGGTAAAATTTATGTGGAAAACGTATACGTTTATAATCAAAAATATTACCTAACTTATAATCAAAATGATTTGCTTGTATACAAGCAAATCATTTTGATTATAAGTTAGGTACTGAATATTATATGATACATACTAAACGTTATTTAATAATTCGATGCTTTAAAGTTAGGTTATAAGCGACAAAAACTGAATTGTTCAGGAGAACAGTTTAAAATTTGAAACTGCAGAAAAATGGACGTAACTTTTTTATTTATTGTCATATCGTGAAAATGGATATAACTCTAAAATCAAGAAAAATAAAAACATTAATTGGCAAAGAATTTATTTATTTCATTCGATGTTATGTGGTTTTATGCCGTTCAGATCAATTGATCTTGATTAGATCAATCAATTGATTGAGTTTTTTACTTGGGTATAAGTGACAAAAAAGTCATTGTATAGCCATGTGCGTAAGCGCATTCAGAAAAGGGGACATTTTTAAGTAGGATGGCATACATAACTAATTTACGACCAAAACATCACTTATGCCCTATTACCTTTCAAACGTCGATATGAATAACTAACTTCTAACGTTACTTATAAGCGGCTGCTGGGAGTGCGAGGCGCGTATTAACTAACGCAAACTGATTTACTCCGGATTTAGATACTGTACAACACTAGTACAAATGCAGAAACGTTTCCGAACTGATTTATCCGTACAGTTGTACAGGTACTCGTGGAACTTAAATCAGCCCCCCTAGCCAAGTTGACATTCGACAATCGTTATCGCTAATAGAAAACGAAAAAATGTATTGAAATGACATTTCTATTCCATAAGTCACGTGTGACGTGGCGATTAGAAGTGTCATTCCAATACATTTTTTCGTTTCTATTAGCGATAATGATTGTCGAATGTCAAGTTGGCTAGGGGGGGCTGCATTCATATTTTACACGTCAACGATAGTATAATTCGAAAATACAAAATCGTAGTGGAGTGGCTTTTGGTAGTAATGTAACGGGAGCCGTGGCGTCGCGACGGATCGATTGGCGCCGCGGCCGTCGCCACCACAGCGCTCTCTCGCTCGAATCCAGGGCTGAAAATTAGGGTTGCCAGCTTTTGCTTATAATAATACCACAACTAATAATAATAAAAATTAAGTATTCATAGTATGAAAAATATTAGTGATAATTCTACGGTAGCAGAACTTAACTAAATTTAGTCTCTCCCTATCTTTTTCTAATGTCAACCGCCAAAAAGAGATAACTACAATTTTGGTGCTGTCAGTTTTGATTAGAGACGTCAAAATTAAGTTATTTTTAAGATTTAGTCGCGATCTCGGATCATACCGGCTAAAGATACACAAAATTTTTTGTGCCATTTAACAGAAATGTAGGTTGGTACTCGCTAAAAATGTTTAGTATCTCGTTTTGGTGTTTGTCATTAGAAAAAGATAGGGAGAGTTTAAATTCAAGTTGTGTTACATCAGAATTGATACCATTATCTCTTTAAATATTTTACTATACGTAAATCCTTTTATTGTCAATGCTGTCGGTTGAATGTTTATTGGTTTCTTTTAGTCTATATTCTTACTAGTTTCTGCTTGCGGCTTCGTGCGCGTGAAAAGTTAAAATAACATTAAAATTGAACTATTATCATTTACATATATGTATATGGTTTTATAGTAACTAAGACACAGGGAATGATGGTTTAAAACTATATCAATTTGTGTAAAAGTGTCCAATGTATCGTCATCTCCAACCCATATTCGTCCTCAATACATGAGCACAGACTTGCCCTTATAAGGAAGGGGATTAGGCCTGGCCTGGTGCGGGTTGGTAGACTTCACACATCCATGCGGGCATGCAGGTTTCCTCACGAAGTTTTTCTTCTCCGTTGAGTACATTGGTGTCTACAATCTAGACTGAATCAATGTTATTACATTGATTTATTAGTTAGAAGAATACATAAAAAATAATTCCATCACCAAATAAATCTTATCGCGAAAGTGTGAAAGAGAGAATGAACGCACTGTCGTTTAAAACGCTTTACTTTCTACTCTTAATGATCCAAGGCACACATTTGCATGTCAGCCACAGCACGAATATAATAATACTTAAGGTAATATTATTTTTATTTATTCTTTATTGTACAAATCACAAAAAAATATGGTTATTAAAAATAAATGTACAAAGGCGAGC
>WUAW01004979.1:46842-57441 GCA_017165845.1 Thaumetopoea pityocampa | reverse complement strand
ACGCCACACCACCCTGGGACACAGCTTGTTCCGACAGAGAGCGGATACGAAGGATCGCGTCGAGCGTCGAATGCCCCTGCCGAAAGCCATATTGGCCGTCGGCCAATATGGCTTTGGCCAAAAAAAAAAAAGGTCACTAGGACTAGCTCAACCCCTAGTGTTGTCACTGGCCTGATGTGAACTAGCAGAATCACACACTCTTGAGAAAATCTCTCAGGCATGCAGGTTTCCTCACAATATTTTCCTTCGCTGTTAGAAACGAGTGATAAATAATTATTATTAACACGTACATGAATTCGAAATGGTCAGGGAGTACTTAGACTTTTAGCCTGTCCGGCAAGTATACGGGTAAGCGACCCCGGCCTCCCGAGCTACTACTGTCTCTTCCTACTCCTTCCGAGATAGTAGTATCCTATATGCTATAGTCCTTTTTCCAGATTCCACATTCCTTGCTCAAAACACCTTTCCTATCTCATCCTTTTTCCGTGCGAATCCAATGAGGAACTTTTATCACTGTTGAACCTCACAAAATAGCGGTGTCGTGGTTCGCTACCGTCTCGTTTCCCGCGGGGGCGAAAAGTGGGCTACGGATAGTCACTTTGCTCGTAGCAAGTTGAAAGAAGTGGTCACTGCCTAACCCAATTCTTCGGTGGTATAGTGGTCAGTATCCCCGCTGGTCACGCGAGAGACCAAGGTTCGATTCCCCGCCGGAGAACCAGGGAAAAAGGCGTGATTGTATGTATATATGTATGAATTCAAAAAGTCACAAGTGCCTGCCTTGGATTCAAACTTGAGATTGTTGAGAATGTTGATTCTAACATTTGACAATGTTTGGTCATACCACTAGGCCATTACTGCTTACGTCACATTAGCTGCAAAATGTTATTTGATAGCATTTATTTCTTCCATGCATATGCTGTTTCGTTTCCAACCTGTTGATAGAAATTATTGTAACTTAAGTAGATGTAGTTAATTTTATATTAATTTAGAGTATACTTACATCTATACTATTATAAAACTGTTACATATAAAATTTTGTAAATTATATTTAAAAAGAACTACTCAGATCGACTTTAAAAGCTTCTAAAACCAAATTCATCGATGTTTGTTTGTTTGTTCGAGCTTCATGCAAAAACCAGCGTGTTTGATCAGATTTTGGTCAAACTGTTACAATCTTAAAGGTATTAATTCCGACTTAAATACTGGGGCACTTTTCACCAAAATCGGTTCCATAAAATTGAGATACAATTTGATTCCTATTTTTAGTAACAGCCGTTAAGGTACGAGAGCTCAAGTAAAACTTGTCTTAGGCTTTTTGTATAAATCTATGATTGTTTCGGGATTTCCCATGTAGCAGAAAACCGATATTTGCGCGGGCGGAGCCACAGATAAAAGCTAGTGTGATATGTTTTTTTAAACTTTTCCGAAATTTAATACATGTGTTACATATATATTAATTAGACTTACTATTAAATATTTATTAGACTTTTATTGGCGATCTTACATTAAGAGGCATTAATTGGTTGAATATCAGTAATTAATGAAAGGAGGTAGAGGTATTTTGATATATTTATATGTACATATTTCAGAGGTATTTTAAGTATATAAAATACTGATCATGTTTTCGAAAGTATCTTTATAACTTCACCAAATTTTAATGTAAAAAAGCACTTTCTATATCGTCCATAAAATGGGAATGGATTAAACATAAAAAAATACTGTTAAATGATTAAGTTTTTAAACGTTAAATTTTGTTATAATAAACCTGTGCTAAATTGATTATTCATTGTTGGAATGTTTTCTTTTTTACTTCCATTATTTTGACCGAAATCTACAAAAAACTGTATGAAGTGGAACTATACATAATAGTTAGAACGAACCCGTAAAAATTGGACACAATCTAATCTCGTTTCTAATACCAAGCGTCTGCAGAATATGCCGTTATCATAGCGATTCTTCGTTTCTTACTTTTGGTTCGCTACAATACAACTTTCCCTCTTTATTTCGCAGCTCAAACTTTCCTCGCGTGCCGATATGAAAGATCCATCATAAAAACTGATTATCATCGTAGCTTGAACAAAATTTACAATAGATACTACTTACAATTCAGAGTCACACACAACACATATGACACGAAATATTTTAATAGAAAAATGATTATTACATTTATGAGATACGAAGGGGATACTCACGATATTTATTTAATACGGTCGACAATTAAGGATCCGGCGATGGTACATTCGAAAGTGTTGGCCAAAATATAATACCAATATTAATGTTAATTAAAACATACTCTGATACTTTTTTGTATTATATTTCGGAATCGAATGATAATAATCACTTATTATACACATTCATTAATATTATATATATTAGGTCAGGGAGTAGTTTAGTCTGTTAGCCTGTCCAGCAAATAGACTTAAGTATACCGGTAAGCGACCCCGGCCCCCCGAGCTACTACTGTCTCTTCCTTCTCCTTCCGAGATAGTAGTATCCTATATCCTATAGTCCTACTATACCTAAATTCCATATCCCTTTCTCAATACACCTTTTCCACCTCACCCCCTATTTCCTTTCCTCTCCATTACGCCGTGAGAATGCAATGAGGATCTTTAATACTTTTGAACCTTATAAGAAGGTGGCGTCGTGGTTCGCCACCCGACACGTCTCATTACACGCGAAGGCGAAATATGGGCTGCGGATAGCCACTATGCTACACCAAACGATCGTAGCAGGTGGAAGGAAGTGGTCTCTGCTTACCCCAATGGGAAACAGGGGTGACTATATGTATGTATCTAGTATGTACTATGGTCCCTGCCTACCCTTATGGGATATCGGCGTGAGTGTATGTATGTAATTAATATTAACTGAAAATTAGCATACAAAAATATGCAGAGATATAAAAGTCCAATACAAGTGGAGAGCAGTTTATGCTCTCCACTATAGTAGCCATTTTGTAAATGTGTCATTGTTCCACGATAATGTCGAAATATTTGTATCTGAGTCATGGACGTGCAACATCATGCAGCCGATGGCCGTTGGGGCCGCAAGGTGTTGGAGTGGCGCCCACGAACTGGAAAGCGAAGCGTGGGCAGACTTTACACAAGGTGGACTGACGACCTGGTTAGGGTTGCGGGAGGCCACTGGATGAGGGCAGCGCAAGACCGATCTTTCAGGAAATCCTTGGGGGATGCCTATGTTCAGCAGTGGACATCTTTGGGCTGAGATGATGATGATGATAATGAGTCATGGACGTATTTATCTATATGTATATAGTACTAGTGTTTATTTATATGTGTAAATCGCTATCTAGTAGCCAAGACAAAGGGAGTTTTAGTTTAGGACTAAATCAATGTGTGTGAAAGTATCAAGAATATTATTATATGATATTATTGCACGCGTCTCCGTCCGCGTGGATGTCGAATTCCCGCTACATGGGAAATCCCGAAACAATCATAGTAGATTTATATAAAAAGCCTAAGAACCACTTTTACTTGAGTTCTCTTGCCTTAACGGCGGCTACTAACGAGAAACGAGCGGCTACAGCCCGCTATCAAGTTGTATCTTCAATTCTACTGGACCGACTTTGATGAAACATGCCGCAGTATTTAAGTCGGAATAGTACCTTTAAGACTATACAAATTTGATCAAATCCACCCGCTGATGTTTGCTTGAAACTCGAACAAACAAACAAATAAACAAACATAGACGGATTTGATTTCAGAAGCCCTTAATTAGTCGATCTGTGTAAGTTTTTTTTAAACCTTGATTTACAAACTTTGACATTTATTTTACAGTAATACAATTCGGCACAGTGTTATATTTTGAAATCAACATAGTAGATATATACGCATAAGGTTTTCGAAAAATAGAATATAAATTCTATGTTACGCTAATATTTTTTTTTATAATTATAATTATAATTACATAAATATCTCAAATTATCAATTTAAATGAAAGATAAGTATGAAGGTAAAAGCAAAACAGGTTGTCGTCTAAAGCGATACTCCGAAGCGCAATTTGTTTACATAAATGGATAAGTGCTATTTTATCGGTACTGTTTAATAATAATTTTATTAATACATTGGTCTGGTCTAAATACTTAAGGATGCTTACTCGTGCTTAGATACTAACATTTTACGAAGCCTGTAAAAGTTTACATATTTAGATGTTTTGACGTCAGGGTCAGGGAGTACTTAGTCCTTCAGTCTGTCCGGCAAATAGACTTAAGTATACGGGTAAGCGACCCCGGCCCCCCGAGCTACTACTGTCTTTTCCTACTCCTTCCGAGATAGTAGTATCCTATATCCTATAATCCATTTCCAAAATTATACACCTTCCTACCTCATCCTGTTTCCTTTCCTCTCCACTAAGCCATGGGGCGTTCCCATGGCTTAGTGGAGAGGAAAGGAAAAAGGAATGAGGAACTTAAACACTTTTAAACCTTATAACATGGCGGCGTCGTGGTTTGCCACTTGATACGTCTTGTTGCCCGCGTGGGCGAAGTGTGAGCTGCGGATAGCCACTGCAACATTGAACGATCATAGCAGGATTAGCAGGTGGAAAGAAATGGTCTCTGTCTACCTCAATGGGAAGGAAGCGTGACTGTATGTATGTATGTAGTATGGTCTCTGCCTAACCTTTTGGGATATCGGCGTGAGTGTATGTATGTTTGGACGTTGGGACTCGATCAATTCAAAACGACTGAACCCGTTTACATACACGCATGCTCCATAAGTGTAGGCAGTGACCATAGTTCCCCGCACACCACGATCCTGACACCTCTCTCACCTCATCCACATTCATACACCGTTTTGAAACAAGTTGTTGATTTGATCGAGGTAGGGTTTTCCTGCGCGCCCTCTTCCGTCACTTCAACTTTTGCTCGATATATTCATTTCTTTATTCGAATCACATTCATCCGTACTGAAGGACCAAGCCATTGGAGCTTTCTTTCTCGATCCTTGTCACCACATCATACTTCAACTTACACCGATCCCTTATCACGCCATTCCTCAATCATCACTCATGGTGACTCCACAGATACTCCGCAGGGAACGCATTTCCACCGCATTCACGCGACTTTCGTTCTTCTTTTGCCATACCCACGATTCACTGCCGTACATAAGTGTAGGCACCAATACACCACTGTGACTAGCAAGACGAGCCTTTTGTGAGACTGACTGACTACTCATCACAGAGTGTAGAACACCATTCACTTTATTACCCGCAGTCACCCTCCTTTCAATATCACTGTTTATATATTAGTATTCATATTATATAGTGTTAAATGTTCCCCATGAATAATGAATTAATGTTACTACATTTAATTTATTAAATGTAGTAACATTTAATAACTTACTACATTTATAAACACTTTTGCTTTAGCTCTCGTTCCTTAACAGCTACTATCAAAACAGGGATCAAGCTCTATCTTTAATTCTACTGGACCGATTTTGATGATACATACCGCTGTATTTAAGTCAGACTTTAAGACTGTAATATTTTAACCGATATCTACCCGCTGTTTTTTTTTTCTTGAAGCTCGAATAAACAAAAACAAACAAATAAATAAACAAACAGACATCGACGGATTTGGTTTCAGAAGCCCTTGATTAGTCGGTCAGGGTCGTTCGTTTTTAAATATATTTGACTTTCGAAAATTGACATTTAACAATTTTCTTATAGTATAGATAGATGGAAGTATAGATGTATAGATGAATGATATAATTAGCACGTCACTGACTTCCATTGTGACTCCATCGCAAAATCCTATGTCATCGTCCAACGTACGCTTTCTTTTTACTTAAATATTATGTTACTAGCTAAAACCCCCGACTTCGACTCCATGGTTTACGATATAAATAATATATGCCTTTTCATCACCATCACCAACAGCCTGTTGAAGCCCACTGATGGGCATGAGCCTCCTCCATAAAAAGAGGTATTTTTTTATATAAGAGGGGCAAACGGTCAAGTGAGTCACCTGATGGTAAGTGTCACGGCTGATCATAGACATCCGCAACACCAGAGGGATTCGTTGCCGGCCTTTAAAATTTGTCATAATCTCTACTTCGCGCGGGCCTCCGAATACCCCAATCCGCGGGTGGTGACCGCCGCCGCCTACGAACCGGACCGTGACGTAGTCCCGCGTCTCCGCCGTTCCCGAAACGTCTTACACGACCCCATCACCCTGGCGCCTCTCGACACGAGTCGGAACGGCGCGTCCCGATCCACCAGGTATCGCCCCCCTCCCCCGATGGGGCCGGGGAAAACCCCCGCCCCACCCCGCAACCTGCCTCCTCACCGAGGCCCGCGACCCCGATGAACCTCCCCCACGGCGGGTGGCCTCGAGATGCCCTCGCGCTAGCCGCTCCACTTCTCAGCCGTAAAGGCTAAGCTGGAGCGCACTTCGCGCTCGTCATCTTGTCCAGTGACGCTGTAAAGGCCTCAGAGCCAACAGCAGCTCTCACTTCGAAAAAAAAACCTTTAACAAGCGATATATTTTAGAGATAGCAGTAGATTTTGATTAAATAACAGAATAAAATGCTGTATATTATCATGGTACACCCCTCAGCTGGTTCTCACAGCATCCACGGTACAAGATAGACTGACTCTATAATTATTATGCCGGTACTACACAGCAGCACCACCACTTAAATACGGTGTATAAATTATAAGGAAGAGATATTTAGGACTCTACGAGAGAAGTTTATATTTCTAAGAGTTTAAAATAATGATCTTTGTAGTACTTCCAACTGGATGGCTGGGGCTAAGATCCTTAAGTAGCCAACACAGGAGGCACGGTCAGCTTTAGAGCCAAACCAGTCTCCATTAGTGAGTAGCCTGGCAACAAAAACAACAGGGAACGAATCGGGAATGCGCCCTCGTTCAGCCCCAGACCAGTGTTGCAGCGCGCTGACGATTATCCTTGATTAAAGTAGTAAACTTTACTGCAGACGCATAGCCGTTGGATGGCGATAATTACTTGTTATTTTACGCGAATGACTCTTTGTTCGTAAAATCATTCATTCATTCATTTGTTCGCAACGTCATTCATTCATCCGTTCATTAGTTCATTCGTTAAATTCTTCATTCGTTGATCTGTTCATTCGTTCATTGGTCCATCCAATCTTTAGTTCATTCGTTCGTTCATACATTAATTCATTCATAAATTCATACATTTATTCACTCATTCATATATTCATGTATTCACTAATTCGCTCAGTCATTAATTAATTAAATCATTCATTTATCTATTCATTCATTCATTCGTTAAACTTCTTACACAATATGTAAAGGGGGAGTTAGTGCCTGAGGCATTCTATGCCAGTCTACCTTAGAGTAGTTCAGTGATAATAAAGTAGGTGCAAAAAGAATGACAAGAATAAAACATCAAAGAACCGTTATGAGAAAAAAATTACGGTCTTCCAATAGTGTTAGGAATTGGCGAACTCATCATCGCAACAGTGCGGTGGTAATTTCACCAGTTAAAAAAATGTTTAACAGTTTCACGCGCAATTCACATTCTGAGTTCGGCGGGAAGCGCCTTCCAAAGAAAGACTGATTGAACTAGGAACGAAGAGTTAACAAATCCTGAGCTGTCAGAATAACACCGAAATAGTAGTTTTTTTAGTAGAGCGAAGGTTTCTGTTATAGTTGGAACTTACATTAATAATTCAAAGCACTTATTTGTTTTGCCATCACATTAAGAAATCAGATTAAGATCATACTGTAAGATCCAATCGGGGACGTCTAATTCTGTGTAAGTGTCCACATAATCCATGAATACATCAGCATATATTAAAAACGCATGTAACAACACAAAATGTTAGTATGTTAAGCAGGCAAGCGACCAGTTATGATAAATATTACTTGGATGTTAATTAAAACGCTTTTTACAACAAATCTACATAATTTATAACTGCATCGAACAAATATTTCGTATTAATGTGAGCATCGAAACGAACGAGCCACGAGAATTTAATTTGATAATATTTTCATATAAGCGTCAGCCCTAATTAATTAAAAATAATATTTATTTAAACGAGAAAACAAACCAACGAATATCCTAACTAATAAATATGGAAGTGTGTTTGTTCACATTTTTATTACACAACCGATCATCATGAAATTTTGTACACATATTGTCGAGGATTCAGAGAAGAACATAAGGTACCTTTTATTCGAAAAAAAAAATTGTTCCCGAAGGATAGAAAAAATAGATTAAAAAGTTATCAAATACAACGGTTCAACGGTTTCTGACATGTATTAAGGTCACCGACGCGAACGAAGCCATGTGTAAAAGCTAGCCTATACTAATATTATGAAGAAGTGAAATTTTTTTTGTTTGCAAGTTTGTATTAAGAGCTAATCTCCGGAACTAATGAACCAATTCTAAAATTTGTTCACTGTTAGAAAGCTACATTACTCCCGAGTTAGGCTATAAATTATATTTGTATCACGCATATTAGCCGAGCTGTCATGTTTGTCTAGCAAGTCGGAAAGCAATACGATTACGAAGAAATTATGGCGCACTAAGATTAATAAAATAACGTTTCCGAAGAACCAGAATCTGTCAAGTAGCAGCCGCAATAGTCTGTTAATGATTATTACTATCTAATCTTATCATTACGCTGTACAGTCCACGACATCAGTACATACGAAAGCGCCGATTAGTTTTATCTATACAAATAGAAAGCTGGCATTATAAGGGACATATAATTTTTGAGTGTGGCAACCAGATAGAAATTCCATTACGTAATGAAATAGCACACGTCTCGAGGAGCTCATTTGCGATGAGCAGCCATCCGATCGTGCACAATCCGGTTATGTGATTTAATCACAGATTCTTGAACATAAATAGTGCATTGTTTCATATCTTAATGTACTTGTTGTGAATATCATAGATGTTTTAGATTGTTCACGGAATATATGATAGTAAGATATTTTCTTTACTATATATAAAAAAAAATTACTGAATATAAAACTGGATGTCATATTTGTATGTTATTTTTTATGGTGAAGTAGTAGGTATATCATCATCATCATCATCCCCAGTCCATATCGTCCCCACTACAGGGGCACGGACCTCCCCTGATCAGGAGGGGGATTAGGCCGTAGTCTATCGCGCTGTCCTAGTGCGGGTTGGTAGACTTCACATACCCTTGCGGGCATGCAGGTTTCCTCACGAAGTTTTCCTTCTGCGTTGAGTACATTGGTGTCTGCAATGTAGACCGTACATGAATTACAAATAATAACTCAGTGGTACGAGACCGGGATTCGAACCTACGACCCTTCGATCGTAAGTCGTGTCTAAAACCCCTACACCACCAATGCACTATATATATATTTTTTTTGCTCGCTTATATAGTAGGTATATAAGCGGCCAAAAAAGTAGTTTTTGGATTCTTACGTGGACTAGAAATAACCAATTATCATTACTTTTTGATCACCCCTCGTATAGTCTCACTCATCCCTCCCCGTGGATACTATAAGAACCAGCTAAGTGATGTACCAGGGTAATGAGCAGTATCGTTGTCATGTTAATCAAAATCTGCTGTGGTATCCAAGACGCCTGCCAAGCAAATCCCTCCTATTTAAGGAAGAGGCTCATGTTCTGCAGTTAGCTTTCAAAGGCTAATGATACATACATACATACACTCCCGCCGGTATCGCATAAGGGTAGGTAGAGACCACAGTTTGCTACATACTACGATGTTGACACACCTCTGTCGCCTCATTCACATCCCATACATCTTCTCATACACTTTCTTCGATTAAGGATGCTACAAACTTGGCCTTTTTGGAACAAGTTGTTGATATGGTTAAAGTAAGTTTTTCCTGGGCGCCCTCTTCCGACACTTCCACTCACATTTTGCCCGGTATATTCGTTTCGTCAATCGAGTCTCACTCATTCTTTCCAAATGGCCAAACCATGGGAGCATTTCTTTCTCGATCCTTGTCACCACATCACACTTCAACTTACACCGATTCCTTATCACGCTATTCCTCAATCGATCACTCAGGGTGACTCCACAGATACTCCGCAGGGAACGCATATAAAATTAGCACCTCATATTATCGTTTACAGAAAAAAAATATTACATACACACGCCTTTTTCCCTCGCTCTCCAACGAGGAATCGAAACTTGGTCTCCCACGTGACAGGCGGGGATAGGTACTGACCACTATACTACCAAAAAAATGGGGTAGGCAGAGACCACTTCTTTCCACTTGCTACGAACAAAGTGGCTATCCGTAGCCGACTTTTCGCCCCCGCGAGAAACGAGACGACTTTTAGACGATTTTTATAAGGTTCAAAATTGTTAAAGTTCCTCACTGCGTTCCCACGAAAAGCAGCGGTAAAATAGGTCCACCCAAATAGAGCCCCGCATGTTTGGGTAAGGCTGGCCGTCATCTTAGGTCTACTGGTCCATACTATAATCCCATATCCCGGCCTAGCCATGTAACCATCGGCGCGGTACCCACTGGCTTAGTGGAGAGGAAAGAGGTTGAGGTAGGAAAATATTATGGTGTACAAAAATAGGTTTACATTGATTACACTTTAAGTAAATAAGTGATGCAAAATGCAAGTGC
>WUAW01004979.1:15130-28763 GCA_017165845.1 Thaumetopoea pityocampa | reverse complement strand
AAACAAATTCCATCTTTTTCTGTGTTGGTGAGTGATAGAGTGAACTCATTCACATCCATTAAGATATGTATCGATTCTACAGGTATGATATTCACATTCTATCATTCTTTTCATTTTGATGGCTGATTGGTTCTGAGCCAGTAGCTCTGTTTTTATGAGAATTATTTTCGGGTTCTAACAGTGGTAGGAACAAACTGTATAATGACATGTTTGTACCCGAATCGTGGAATTTTATGTATATACATATGTATTAAAATTTGTCTGCGTAAGTAAATATATCGTTTTCTAATACCCAAGATACAAAAAATCCTAATTTAGAGTTAGACTAAGGTGCGTGAAAATAAATACATACATACATACATACACTCACGCCGATATCCCATAAGGGTAGGCAGACACCACAGTACATTCTACATACATACATACAGTCACGCCTGTTTCCAATTGGGGTAGGCAGAGACCACTTCCTTCCACCTGCTACGATCGTTTGGTGTAAGATAAATGTGTCCATAATATTATTATTTTATATTTTTAAAAACATCAAAATTATATACGTATTGTATTTATATACAATTGATGTGTGATTATTATCGACATTGATGTGTGGCGCCAAGATAATAATAGCGTCACTCCATTTCTTCCCGTGTGTGCCATGAGGACCACCTAAATAGTGCATTAGGACAATAGATAGCAGCGTTATCTTGTTATTCTAATCAAAATCTATTTCAATCTCCAAGACGCCTAAGCGTAGAGATTAGTGCAATCCCTCCTTTTTAAGGAGAAGGCTCATGTCCAGCAATTGTTTCCACGGGCTTGTGATGATAATGATAATAAAGATAGACATATACTTAAGCACGTTTCCCTATAGATCCAATTCTGTTAGAACTAATACTTCTGTGCGATTATCTGTCTAGTGACTTTTCTTTAACGAACCATCGAAAGGAACTGACGGGAGCCGCGCTTTGAATCTATTATTGTTCTATCCTGCGCATTACCACAAATAGGTAAATATAATAGCAACAATCGAGTTCCAAGATAACGCATAACACCACTTGAATGTGCACACCTCAAGAGATATTTCATATTCATACTCATCATACTATTTCATTTGTGTTCAATGCCTCCGTGTTTATTATTATTGACTTGTATGTTTGTTGTTTCATAAACTAACATCAAATAGTATTGTTGACGATCCGAGGTATGTGTATGTGTTGTGGTTTTACACCCGTGATTAATAATACCTCTTATGCGTGACTAAAACTGAAACTCTATTTGAGAACATTGTGGCTATCACGTATGGTACTCGAACTACCTACTAATCGTTTGTGACCTGATATATTCTTTCTATGTGCATCTACACACATTTTGCAGGGGGTACAAAAAAAAGATTCATTTATTCTGCGTTGAGCATTTATAAAATGTACTGCATTTGTTTTTAAGTCTTTCTAATGATACGAACACAAAATTGCTTTTATTTTGAATGTAAGTTGCTTTACTGTATATAGGAGTTTTAATTTATAATCAGCCCCCCTAGCCAAGTTGACATTCGACGATCGTTATCGCTAATAGAAAGGAAAAAATCTATTGGATGACACTTCTATTCGATAAGTCACGTGTGACTTATCGAACAGAAGTGTCATTCTAATACATTTTTTTCCTTTCTATTAGCGATAACGATTGTCGATTGTCAACATGGCTAGGGGGGCAGGACCTATAGTTATCGATGCTATCACATAAATGTAACAAACGAAGGGATTTTTTAATTAAGAAATTAATGCCTCCTATCTGTTTCGTCGTCTGTCAACAGATGCCATTAAAAAACGGTTTTGTAAATAATTGTTAGTAATTCTCAGACGGCGATAGACGTGATGCGATAATATTAAGCAGGTCATATTTCCAATAAGGATCATCGTAATCATCATCAACTAAATACAAATAAGGTATACAGAGTGACTTTCATTTATATGTATCTACACTATTATAAAATTGTTAAATGTTAAATTTTCAGAAATCAAAGATATTTAAAAATAAACTGCTTAGATTGACTTATTATGGCTTCTGAAACAAAATCCGTCGATGTTTGTTTGTTTGTTTGTTCGGGCTTCACGCAAAAACAAACCAGCGGGTAGATTTCGGTTAAATTATTACAGTCTTAAGGATACTATTCCGAGTTAAATACTGCGATGTGTTTCATCAAAATTGATTTAATAGAATTGAAGATACAGCTTGATCCCTGTTTTAGTAGCCGCCGTTAAGGAACGAGAGGTCAAGTAAAAGTGGCTATTAGGTTTTTTATATAAATTATGATTTTTTCGGGATTTCCCATGTAACGGAAAATCGACATTCATGCAGGCTGAACCACAGGCAAAAGCTAATGTAAAATAAGAGTATTTGATGTTCTATACTTACCCGAGTTAGTTTACGTACGAGTAATTTGTTTTGTATATAATGTTATGTGGTTCTTCCAAATCCTTCTTTACATTCTTTTTAAATTTTCTTTTATCACCTTGTGTACATTTTAAAGTATAAAAGTAGAAAATTATAAATGGCTTCCTTAATTTTAACTAGCTGTTAGTTTCCCAAGAATTGTAAAATAAAGTAAACTCATCTACTGTTTCATTGTAGGCCATGAGTCACCTATCCCCCTCTCCGGTGGGGCCAGAGAAACCCCCGCCCCACCCTGCATTCTGCCTCCTTACCAAGGCCCGCAACCCCGATGAACTCTCCCACGGCGGCCGTCCAAGCCGAGGCTCGAGACTTCCTCAAGGTGCCCTCGCGCTAGCCGCCCCAGTTCTGAGCCGTAAAGGTTAGGCTGGAGCGCACTTCGCGCTCGCCATCTTGTCCGGAGATGCTGTAAATCATCTCTCATTTCGAAAAAAAAGGCCACGAGTCTCTTCTTAGCATGAGAGGGAATAGGCTGTATTCCACCGCGCTGGTATAATGTGGGTCTACAAGCTTCACACACTGTCGGGAAAATTTCTCAGGCATGTAGATTGTGTCAGTGTTAAAAAAAACAAATACATATTTGTTTTTTTTACTAAGTTTGAAGCAATAATAAAGAAATTTGTCTATGGCTTTCGATAAGGAGGAGTAATTGCTTAACAATTACATAATACAACATGGGAGCTGATGGCAAACGATCGGAGGGTATTGATGTATTGCGGGAACATTCCTTTTTACCGCGACCGCTGTTTACGCCGGGTTTATATAATGAAGGCAGCTCAAAGGACTGCGCTGTCGCGGTGCGCACGAGTCACGATTTATCAACGTCCCGAGTAATCGCCGCCGCTGTCACCGACAAAGTATAAGCGAGTTAAGTTAGTATCTATGAGGTTATGAATAATTTTTTACCATATTTAAGCTAATACTTGACTACAACCCATCTGTCGGTATGTAGCGATGTAACTTGGGGTGGTAGAACAAACTATTTTAATAAAAAGTTTTAAAGATATCTATTTTATAATCGGACGGAAATACTGACGCGGAAGACTATTGCAGTTTTTGGCTGCACGTATTATGAACGAAAATATATCGATGAAAGAAAACGTAGTTGCTGTAAGTAGTTAAAACAAAACGCATCACTAGAGCCAGAAAACCGTCCCAAATTTAGAAAATAATGTAACTTTTCAGCCAGATCATCTACACTCACGCCGATATTCCATAACGGTAGGCAGAGGCCATAGTATTACTACACATATAGAGGCTAGCCTCTTTCCTATTAGGGTAGGCAGAGACCATTTCTTTCCACCTGCTACAATCGTTCAATGTTGCGAAGTGGCTATCCACAGCCCATATTTCGCCCCCGCGGCCAACGAGACGTTTTGGGTGAGACACACGTTCTCAGAGCATCCACAGGAAATGATAGCGGGACACTCAGCTACACTTATCAACAAACATACTTAATGTTACAAAAAAACTGTAGTAAACATAAAAATAGGCCGTACAAAGCTCAAATAAATATTAATAGTTGTTTAATCAGGAGACAGGTGCGTTGCACGTTTCATCCTCTGAGGATGCCGAGTGGCATTTTTCGCCCGGTTGAATGCTAAAAATGCCATCCGTTCCAGCAATTAAGCCCCAGTTTTTTGACAGAGTACCAAAGGAATCCCGATTCATGCACCTGTCGTGTCATTGTTCTACGATGTTTGCTTGCTCTTGATTTATTTTGTTGTTATAAAAACAACAAAATAAAGCAACAATCAAAGTAGGGTATTATCCTCAGGGTGTATTGGTGCTGTAGCGGTTTAGACACGGCTTACGATCGAGGGGTCGTGGGTTCGATCCCGGTCCCGTACCACTGAGTTATTATTTGTAATTCATGTATGGTCTACATTGTAGACACCAATGTACTTAACGGAGAAGGAAAACTTCGTGAGGAAACCTGCATGCACGCATTGGTGTGTGAAGTCTACCAATCCGCACTAGGTCAGCGCGGTAGACTACGGCTTAATCCATCTCCTGATAAGGGGAGGTCCGTGCCCCTGTAGTGGGGACGATATGGACTGGGGATGATGATGATTATCCCCAGTCCATATTCATCCTCGCTATAGAGGCACGGATCTTTCCTCATAAGAAGGGGATTTAAGTTCTGATCTACCGCGCTGGTCTAGTGCGGGTTGGTAGACTTCACAAACCCATGCGGGCATACAGGTTTCCATGTAAAGTTTTCCTTCTCCGTTGAGTACATTAGTATTTATAATGTAGACTGCACACCGTGCCGTACCGTCATGTGAGTACACAGACGCAGTATCTGTCTCCTTTCATGCAAGCGGCTGGCGTTTGTGTGGCCGGGCGAGGCGAGTTGAGCCACTGTCATGCGCAGTAGCTCTCGACAGCTACTGCGGCGTTATCAAGACGTCTATCAAGCTTGGAGATTATGATAAATCCCTTCTTTATAAGGAGGAAGCCGATGTCCAGCAGTGGACTTTCACGGACTGATGCTGTTAATGATGATATTTGTTGTGACTGTTTGTATACATTTTATATTAATTTATATAATCTATCAATGTAAGGGAATTATTCAATTCAATTTTCATCCATACATCCATAGACGGTCGGATAATTTAAAATGTTTACCACGCCCAGCGGTGGATCTCCAGAGGCTGATGATGACGATGGCTAGCACTGAGTGCGAACTGTTCATTAACTATTAAAACTATTCGAACAACTATTCGAACGAAAACCGTTCAAACTACATTGGATTTTGTAAAATTTTGACTTGTATGTTATATTGTAACGTCCAGTTTTATGAACCTTCTCTATTATACTATCATAAAATTATTAAATATCAATTTTTTTTACTCATAAATATTAAAAATAAACTACTCAGATCGACTAACTAAATGCTTCTGAATCCAAATCCTTCGATGTTTATTTGTTTGTTTGTTTATTCGAGCTTCGGGCAAAAACCAACGGGTTGATTTTGGTCAAACAGTTACATTCTTAAAGGTACTATTCCGAGTTAAATACCGCGGCACGTTTCATCAAAATCGGTTTAGTAGGATTGAAGGTACCCATTGATCCCTACTTTAATAGCCGCTGTTAAGATACAAGAGCTCAAGTAAAAGTGGTTCGTTGACTTTTTATACAAATCTGATTCTTTCGAGATTTCCCATATAGCGGAAAACCGACATTCACGAGGGCGGAGCCGTGGGCAAAAGCTAGTTTTATATACATCTATGATTGTTTCAAGATTTTCATGTAGTGGAATACTAACATTCACGCGGACGGAGCCGCGGGCAAAAGCTAGTATTAAGTATGTTTGTTAATTTATAAAAATAATATACATGATACTCAGCCTCTCCTGGTTTGTAAGTGGTGACCACATATTATGATAAATAAGCCTCCTCTGGGTTGGTTTAACGACTTAGAAGGGGTGATGGGTAAACTTCAAATACGAAAGGCCGAAGACCATTCATCCGTGGCGGTCTACTTCACTACATAGTGCTCTGTATACTTACCAGGTGCCGCAGCTCTCGAGTGACGACATTAGAAGTCTGAATCACGCGTATGATGTTTGATAGCGACTTAGCGTACGAGTATATACAACATCAATCGCCGGGGTAGCGGCAGGCACCGCCTAACAACACCCATCTGGTCGGAAGTTCTCACCTTTTTCGATACTGCCATTCCTGCCCCACTTCGACCTTATAGCTGGTGACGTAATCATCAACGTCATCATTAATCACTTCGCCAAACATCCATAGGGCCTCGCTCTATATACCCCATATCCAACAGCGGCTGTCTTCAGGCTGATTATGAAACCAACAATACCAAATTATATACACAAACAATTTAAATCCGTTCTTTTGCAAGACGGCTGTATTGCGAGGGAAAACGAAACGCCGAATTCCTAAACATTACCAAAAAAAAAAATTGTAGAACTTTAATTCGTACATCGTGTAACTCACTCGAAACACATTCCGCGTCAATCAATTGTGTGTATGTCTTTCGACATAGGTACACATAGGTAGGTACAATTTTACCAACTTAACCCCGATTCACGAGCGATTTCAAGCGATAAAATATGACTCGTCCATCCACCATGACGTACGTGCATATTTTAAACCGCTAAAGATGAATAAAACCGCTGTTTCTATCAGTGATTCATAATGAAGCTTATTATTTATACACGATTTTATTAATTAAGTAAATATGAATAATAAACTAATAAGTAGGCGTAGAATTATTGCCGCGTAAATTGATCTGTGTCATTGTATTGGCAGTCGAAGTGCGTAATTTATTTATTCATAATAATAGAATTCGTAACTTATTTATTCATAATAATAGTCCGATTATAATGAAGAAATTAGAGGAATGAGAGTGAAAATAAGTATAGAAAAGAGGCGTAAGAGCTGAAATAGAGTTAAAAAAATCTAAATTAACCTAAAATTCATTTTGGGTCATTCTTATTTACACGTATATCACTCAATAATTCTCACTCAGTTCGCGTCAATATGTTCGGTTATAAAGCGGCAACACATTAATTTCACAAAACTTTGACAAACACCCCGCGCTGTGAGTCGAGGTTCCCATAGGGTGCCCTTATACTACTCGCAACTTCTGGAAATTTATGGTGAACGGGATCAGGTCCTGCGGTACGTTCAGGAATTGCTTATAAATGCCTCCACTTTTACATATTTATATAAATTTATAATTAATACTGTAAATTTAATTTAGGATAAGTCTTAGACAGGAAAGTGTGTGTGTGTGTGTGCGTGTATGTGTCTGTGCGCGCGTGTGTTTGTGTGTCCTCGTATGCATGTATATATGTATGTCTTTGGCACGCTCTGTGGCCTAAACGGCTTGATGGATGTTGGCTTGAGAGGTGTCGTTAGATTCGTCTTAACTGTGAGAGTGACACTGGGTATATCAAAATTGTAAAAAAATACATTTGTTACGCAGTCGGCTTTTTTTTTCAATAATTAAGCTACTTATGTATTATCATTATTATTAGTATTTATCATTTTATTTACCATACAGGGAAGCCTAGTTTGAAACTAGATCAATGTGTATGTGAAATATCCATAATATTATTATTACTAATAAGAAACGTCAAATTTCCCGTGCATCCTTAATATTAGTTTGGTGACGAGTATGGTCTCTCGCATCTATTCATCCCCAGTCCATATTCGTCCCCATTACAGGGAAACTGACCTCCTCTGATCAAGACGAGGATTAGTCTGTTGTCTACCACGCTGGCCTAATGCAAATTGGTAAACTTCACATACCCATATAGGCATGCAGGTTTCCTCACGGAGTTTTCCTTCTCCGTTGAGTACATTGGTGTCTACAATGTAGACCGTACATGAATTAGAAATAACTCAGTGGTAGGGACAAAGGTCGAACCCGTAACCTTTCCATCATAAGTCGTGTCAATAACCACTGCACCACCGACGTACTTACTTACATCTATTACTTATGATATAATACCCTTCACCGTTGCGCTATATGGTGAAATTTAAATTAAGTCCGTAGCAATTATGACTATACTAACTACTTACATACATATAGTTAATTGGTCGGTAGTAGTAACACTAATGGCATAATCTCGGTAACTCATCTACGTGGCTTGTACATGTTTATTACAATGGCATAAAAATAACGTAACTCCAAATAGCTATACCATTCTAAAATTCGTAAAACGTCATTGTTTGTATATTAAAAATCCCACTCAGATTGACTAAATATTTTTTTTTAATTAAAGTAAGCTAGCACTTGACTACAATCCCACGTGACGGTAAGTGGCGATGTAGTCTTAGTTGATAGAGCGCAATAGCCTAGTAGAAACCTGTTCACTCTTTTCTTGAAAACGTCCACATTGTAATCGGAGGGAAACACTGACGCCGGCAGACTATTCCAGTCCTTGGCCGTACGCATTATGAACGAAGAAGCAATTACGGTTTTACACGGTTTTGTATATGTAATACACGGTTTTACATACATAAAACCGTGTAAAATGAAATAAACTCCCAATATGTGCTCAATTCAGTCATTTATTTAAGTAAAACAAAAGTAAAACATCTTAGACCGTGTAAAAGCGAAATCGTGTAAAAAGGGTACCGTGTTAATAGGGGGCTAGGTGTATTAAGGGCTCCCGAACCACGGATGACTGCTCACGTGATTCCCGCGCTCGGGCGCAAGGGCCAAGGCAGACGCCGCACAGTGTTTAGTGGGTGCAATCCTCACATAACCGTCGTGCTGTGCCCTCGGCGCGACGGTATGGGTCAGCCATTTTCTGTGCGTAAAAAAAAAGGTGTATTAACGGCTTCTGAAACCGAAAGCATCTTTTGTTTTCTTGCGTATCTGTTTGTTTGCTTGTTCAAGCTTTACCCAAAAACAAGCTAATAGATTATGGTCACACTGTTGTACTCTTAAAAGTACTATTCCGATTTAAATATTGCGGCGTGTTTCATTAAAATAGGTCCCTTAAAATTGATCTCCATTTCAATGGTCTCCATTAAGGTACGAGAGTTCAAGTAAAAATGTTTCACGCTTGTGTACTGTGTACAAGAAGTCAGACAGGTAGATAATTAGACAGATAAACAGGCGGAATGTTATAAATAATATGTAGTAATAGAGAACCAATGATTATAATTACACTCGACCTTAAGAGGATAATGTGCCGGGCGTTCCACAAGGTTGCAGAGGAGTTTCCCTACATATTAAGTACATTACTATATTGTTGCTGATTGTATATTAGAGTAAAATCCGATTACTGAAGTGTAAACTACATAAGCATGAAATAGACTTAAGTATACGGGTAAGCGACCCCCTCCCCCCTCCCCCCCCGAGCTACTACTGTCTCTTCTTACTCCTTGTACTACTACTCTCCTTACTCTGTAGTAGCATTCCTGAATCCTTTTCCCAAATTCTAAATTCCTTGCTCAATAAACCTTTGCTAACTCACCCTTTTTCTTTCTCTCGCCACTAAGCCAATGAGAACGCAATGAGTGATTTTAAAACACTTTCGAACCTCATAAAAATGGCAGACTCGTGGTTCGCCACCCGAGACGTCTCGTTTCCCGTGGAGGCGAAAAGTGGGCTACGGATAACCTTTTTGCTGAATCAAACGTTTGTAGCAAGTGGAAAGAAGTGGTCTCTGCCTATCCCGATTTTTTGGGCAGTAGCCGAGACCAGGATTCGATTCACCAGCGGAAATTCATCAATCTTACACCAACGTCAAATTTAAAAATGCGGCTGAATGCATCCACAGACTTTTATAAGAGTACAGAAACTAAACCAAACTATTTTAAATTACGGCCTATTTTGCAACGTTTAACGGAGCTGGATCTGTTTCAAATTAAGGCCTTTATGGGACTTAACACATGAACTGTCCTGAGACAAGCCTAAGATAGAGTCACGTGGAGGGAGCTGGTGAACATTGCTTTGAAAGCGTTTCAGAATGGGCACGACCTTCAGCAATAAAGTGTACAAGAAAAAAAAAATAACGGACCTGGAATGTCTAATCTTTTTGAATCTATATTCGATTCTTTTTTAATTAATGCGCTGACACAGGTTTGCCTGATTACATTAAGCATGGACGGACTTTCGCTTTCATTATATCAGTGTGGAAGTATAGATATATGAATGCATGATGTGTATATTATTCGGTACGTAAATTAGATGGACTATGTGGGCATCATGCGTGCGAGGCTAACGTAAATCAACATTTAACGCTTCAGATAGCCTACGCAATGGCGACCTAGATAGTTACAATGTAGACTTATAGGTAAATAATTGTGTTTGTTACTCATAATTAACATGGAATACAGATAATTCTTTTTTTTTGTTCTTTTCAAAAAGACACCTCCCGCATTAGGATTAAATTCCTGTGTCGCGGGGACTTTACAAACATTCAAATAATGGAAACACAGAACACCCAGACTAAGAAGAACAATTTGTGGTTCACACAAAGTTGTTGTCCCGTGTGGGGATCGAACCCACAACACTCGACAGCACAGTGGAAAAGCGACCACTTAAACCGCCGCGCTATCCGTGTAGTCAAATTATGGCTGTGCACATAATAGCGTCACTCCGTCCCTTCCCGTGAATGCTGTGAGAACGAGCTGAGAAACACCTCAAAAAGATGGAATTTGCCATAATCTCCACGCTTGGCAGGCATACTGAGGATTGCAGTAGATGTTGGTCGTATAGCAGGATAACGCTGCTGCCCATTATCCTTGTTTTCACAGCACCCACAAGAAGATATGGAATGACGCTATTACTCCAGCGACGCCACACAGCAATACATTTATAACTAGCAATACATTTATAACAGCAATATATCTAGAACTATATAACTAGCAATACATTTATAACGGCAATATATCTAGAACTATATAACTAGCAATACATTTATAACAGCAATATATCTAGAACTATATAACTAGAAATACATTTATAACAGCAATATATCTAGAACTATATAACTAGCAATACATTTATAACAGCAATATATCTAGAACTATATAACTAGCAATACATTTATAACAGCAATATATCTAGAACTATATAACTAGCAATACATTTATACCTAGAAGTAGCTTTTGCCCGTGGCTCCGCCCGCGTGAATGTCGGTTTTCCACTACATGGGAAATCCCGAAACAATCATAGATTTATATTTTTTATATAAATCTATGATTGTTTCGGGATTTGTTGGGATTCTGTTTGTTCCCAAAAGTTGTTCTGGGCTTTTTGCCTAGAACAACTTTTACTTGAAGTCTCGTATCTTAATGGCGGCTACGGAAACAGGAATCAATCTATATCTTCAACTAGACTGATTTTGATGAAACATGCCGTAGTATTTAAGTCAGAATAGTACCTTTAAGACTGTAATAGTTTGATTAAAATCTACCTGCTGGTTTTTGTGTGAAGCTTGAACATACAATCAAACATCGACGGATTTAATTTCAGAAGCCCTTAATTAGTCAATGTGAATAATTTGTTTTTAAAAATAAGTTTGATTTTTGAAAATTTGACATTTTACAATTTTATAATAGTATAGATAGATACGAGTACATAGATTAAGAACTACGAGAGTGAGAAGTTTTATCATAAATCCAAAGAAAATGTGTACAGTAGCAAACAAATTAACACATTATTACCAATTAAAACATTTCTCTTCTTCAGTCATAATTAAGGTTTATGAAATAGAATGTTTATGAAATAGAATGAAACACAATCGCTTTAATAGGTCTGTATAGGTAATTAAACCCAATGTTACCGCTATATACATTTCGATTCACCTTTCGAAAACATAACCTTGTTATGTTTTGAAGAGTGTATATTACCTACTATGTTTAACACATAATTATACTTATAACAATGCATTACTTCATATAATATATTTTTACATGAAAATAAAATTATAGCTCAGTATAATTGCCTCATCGCAAAATAAAACTTACTCAAAAAATAAACCACCCGTGGAATTAAACGTACGGGTCTATTTTACCGTTGTTAGTACATAATAGTTCCATCTCTACATAGTAATATAATTACACGGTATGTTATTCTAATTGTCTAAGATTTTTTGTTTTTCCCCTTAAAGGGAAGACAAAGGGATTCGAGTCTTAAATTCAGTTAAATATTAATTAAACCAGTCCCGTAATAATTATCTAAAGAAGGAAACCTTATTTTTTAAGTTTTCGCCTACATAATTGCCGAACTAGATAGTTTGAACTCAAATATTTTTAAATGGACATTGAATTCTAAATACAAATCGATCTAATTTTAAAACTATGTTATTCTTTTTAAGAAAATTATTATTCCATTTAATTTTCCAATTTATTATACTAGGTAAACAATAAAAATTGAAAAAATAATAACTCAAAGACTTATTTATTAGATAATATAAAATATTTAGTCTCGTTTTAACACATAATTTTCATTGAACGCGAGCAGGGAGAACGCTCTTGTCAACAGGGTTGTCAATATTAAAAGTACAATCGAATTTGTTTATACGCCTTTTCCCCCTCCTTCATTACTATTTTATGTAAATTTGTACGTAGTCGGTCCCATAATGAACTGGTCTGATATAGTTCTACGCGACTTGGCGATACATGTTATGTTGCATCGAATAGTACATTTATCGTGGAATTTATATACGAACACGCATCGACATGAAAACCGTAGTCGCAGTTTAGTAGTGGTTTGAACAACAAGAGTCGAAAATCGAATACCGAAGCGTCATAAAGTTTCTCTTTAAAGAAGGCTTATCCCCCTCCCGAATAAAAGAAAGATTAGATGGTGTGTTTAAGGACTCTATTCCCTCTTATAGCACAGTGAAAAATTGATTCAAAGAGTTTCGCCTCGGGAGAGAAACCGTCGAAGACATCGGCCATGACGGTCGACCCGTGGAAGTACTTGCTCCCGAAACTATTGCTCTAATCGAAGAGGAGATTTTAAGTGACCGCCGTTTGAAGATTAGAGAAATTGCAGCTAGACTTGGGCTCTCTAAAAGTACCGTCCATCGTACAATCTGTGAACATTTTCATATGAAAAAAGTCAGTGCAAAATAGGTTCCGAAACTTCTTTCAGCTGTTCAGAGACAGGAGAGAGTACGCTGTGCTTCCGAGTTTTTGGATCTCTGCGGAGAAAACCCAAAGAATGTGATCGAGTGGCTAGTGACTGGTAATGAAACTATGGTCTTGTGTTATGATCCAGAAAGCAAGCGCGAGTCAATGGAATGGCGTTATAAGGGTGAAAAGCCATCCAGAAAGGCAAAGGCGCAACAATCCTCCAAAAACCCCATGTGCACAATCTTTTGGGATTTCCAAGGTGTTTTGTTGGTGGATTTTAATGAACGCAATACAGTCGTAAATGGCGAATATTATGCTTCATTAACATATAAATTCCAAGATATAATAAAGGAGAAGCGCAGAGGCAAGCTGTCTAAAGGCGTCCTGTTGCTTCACGACAACGCCTCAGTTCACATTGCCGCTGTTTCGAAGGATGCAGTTCGTCAATGCGGGTTCACGGAACTGGAACATCCACCTTATAGTCCTGACAAGACCCCGTCCAAGTATTATTTATTTCCAAATTTAAAGCGGGACTTAAGCGGAAGAAAATTTTCAAGCGATGAAGAGTTGCAGGCGGCCGTCTTCAGTCATTTTGAAGACAAGGATTGTGC
>WUAW01004975.1:30756-46741 GCA_017165845.1 Thaumetopoea pityocampa | reverse complement strand
AATCAAAGATTTTATATAAAAAAAATTATCTATTTTTAATTTATGTTTATTTGACTAGGTGCTTATAAAAATCTGAATCCCCCCCCCCGGCCCAGAACCTGGGTACGCCCATGGGCCTTCTCTTTAAAAAGTAGAGATTTGCCAGTATCTCGACGCTTGGCAGACGTTTCGAAGATCATATCTGATTTTGAGTCATTAACTGAATTATGCTACTGCGCATTATCTTGGTACATTCCTTAACTGATTCTCCGCATTCACGGGAAGAGATGAAGTGACGCTAATATTATATCAGCTTTACACGGCATAAATATACCATAAATATGCCATAAACCAAACATTAAATATAAAATAATTTACTATCACGCTTGACATAATATTTTCTTTTATCACATTGTTAGTCTCATATCCTTAAAATAAAGTATTTTATTCATTCGCTAGCTTTTGCCCGCGGCTACGCCCGGGTGAATGTTGGTTTTCCGCTATATGGGAAATCCTGACACAATCACAGATTTGTATAAAAAGCCAAAGAACTACTTTTACTTAACCTCTCGTACCTTAACGACGGCTACTAAAACAAAGATCAAGCTATATCTTAAATTCTACTGGACCGATTTTGATGAAAGATACCGTACTATTTAAGTCGGAATAGTACCTTTAAGACTGTAATAGTTTAACTAAAATCTACCTACTGGTTTTTGCGTGAAGCTCGAATAAACAAACAAACAATCAAACATCGACGGTTTTGGCTTCAGAAGCCCTTAATTAGTTTTTGATTTTGAGGGTTGAGTGAGATTTTTGATTTTTGAAAATTTGACTTTTGAATTTTGATTGAGGAATAGTGTGATAAGGGATCGGTGTAAGTTGAAGTATGATGTGGTGACAAGGATCGAGAAAGGAATGCTCCAATGGTTTGGTCATTTAGAAAGAATGAGTGAGACTCGATTGACGAAACGAATATACTGGGCAAATGTGAGTGGAAGTCTCGGAAGAGGGCGCCCAGGAAAAACTTACTTTAACCATATCAATAAGCTGTTCCAAAAAGGCCAAGTTCGTAGCACCCTTAATCGACGGAAGTGTATGAGAAGATGTATGGATGTGGATGAGGCGAGAGAGGTGTGTCAGGATCGTAGTATGTGGCAAACTGTGGTCTCTGCCTACCCTTATGGGATGCCGGCGTGAGCGTATGTATGTATGTATGTGAAAATTTGACATTTAACAATTTTATAATAGTATAGATAGATGAACAGCAATGTCATAGCGTTGTCAAGGAATATCCGTCAATAAATAAAATACCTTGCACACTATACTATATGATATACGCATAAAAATCTACACATATGAATATCTACACAATCATCTTTCCATTATAACTATGCTTACGCCCTTTCTGCACTTTCATTCCTTGTTCCAAAATAGACAATTAATGAATTAATTTAAGTATCGATTACCTTGAGTATCTGATGTAGCAAAATCGCCAAGGAAATCTTTTAGCCAACGTTCAGGAAACATTAAAGTACAAGGTCTCATACAAGTCGCTTGGTCTTAAAAGTATCTATCTAACGGCAGACAGAAAACATTAATTTGAGTGATAGCACAGAATATAATACAAATATTACGTTCATCATCATCATTATCAGCCTGTCGAAGTCCACTATTGGACATAGGTGTCCTCCTCAGAAGCGTGGAGATTACGGCAAATGAGGAATTTGCCGTAGTCTCATACCGTACGCTTGGCAGGCTTCTTGGAAAACGCATTAGTTGTTGGTTGATTAAAAGGATAACACCGCTGACCATTATCCTGGTACAGCCCTCGGCTGGTTTTCACAACATTCACAGAGATACGGAGTGACGCTATCATTACACCGGCGCCATACAGCAATTCAAATTCGTGTGCGCTCTACGTTGCAGATACTAACACATTCAACGAAGAAGGAAAACTTTCTGAGGAAACCTGCTTACCCGCATGGGTCTGTAAAGTCTACCAACCCGCACTGGGCTGGCGTAAAAGAGTACGGCCTGATTCCCCTCCAGATTATGGAAGGTCTATATTCCTGCAGTGAGGACAAGTATGGACCTGAGATTAAATATTACAGGTAAACTAGCTTCTGCCCGCGGCTCCGCCCGCGTGAATGTCGATTTTCCGCAACATCCCGACACAATCATAGATTCATATAAAAAGTCTATGAACCACTTTTACTAGACCTCGCGTACCTTACCAGCGGCTACTAAAACAGCGATCAAGCTGTATCTTCAATTCTATTGGACGGATTTTGATGAAACATGCCCTATTATTTAAGTCGAAAGNNGACTGTAATAGTTTAACCAAAATCTACCCGCTGGTTTTTACGTGAAGCCCGAACAAACAAACAAACAAACAAACATCGACGGATTTGGTTTCAGAAGCCCTTAATTAATCGATCTGCATAGTTTGTATTTTAAATATTTTTGATTTTTGAAAATTTTACATTTAACAATTTTATAATAGTATAGATAGATTAATGATAAATAACTTATGCCATTAAAAAGATGTTGAAACGTGGGTTCCATCCAGGTCCATATCGTCCCCACTATAGCGGCACAGACCTCCCCTGATCAGGAGGGGTATTACAGCCGGTATAAATATTTATAAAATTAATAAAAAATTTAAATTAATTAAATTAATTAAAATATTTATAAATTTTTTAAATATATATTTAAATATATTTGTTTCAATAAATTTTATCAACGTTTATCATAATAAGAATTCAAAACGACGTTACCGCAGTATTGTGAAAACACCTTTAATAATTATTAATGACCGCTCAACAGTATTTCATGCATGAACTCCTTGTGTAACGATGATGAATTTTACAGGGAAACGTCTCACATTCATCACTTTCACATTTCTAAAAAAATACTCTGCATTCTTTTTTAGTTTACTTTATTTTCTTCGTATAAAAATAATTTTAACAACCAAGCGGAAATGAAATATTATAAACGACTTGCAATATTGTTATTTTGTCTAAAATACGACATGAGCAGACTCACTCATATAAATAAAAATATAAGAAGACTTTAATATCACAGTATGACTGATTTATGTAATATACCTTTTTAAAATCAACGTCATTTAATTAAAAATGTATTATATAAAACAGTGCCATCTACCGTTGGTAGTCAAAACCAATCATTAAATTTTAAGGCGCCATCTAGTTGTGTGCGTAGTAACCATTATACACAGGTTGCTTGTAATATTGTTGCGGGTGTTGCGCTTGACCAACGCGTTTAACAACCGCGTTAAACCCATGGATCTTGTCAGCTGTGTACTCGACGATGCGAATTGTTCCATCAGGCTCCGCTAGAGAATATGCACCTAGGCAAAAACGATAATAGTTACGGACATGCATTTAGGAGATAATTAAATCAGGAACAATCTAGAATTATAATGCATAATTATAATGTCTGTGTATATTACGTATATATCATTCAATTGTGGGTTAAGCTCGCTTTTGTACATTTACTTTTAATAACCATATTTTTCTGATTTGTACATAAAGAATAGGGAATAGAGAATAATGAATAGAGAATAGTGAATAGAGAAAGAGAATAAAGAATTATCATCATTATATCAGCCCACGGACATTATACATATAATATTATTATTATAATATTACATTGGATATAGGTTTCTTCTAATGATCGCCACATTGAGCGGCTTTGAGCCGCCTGCATCCACCGATTGCCGGAACCTTCACCAGCTCATCGACCCACATAGTCTTGTATCATACATATAAATAATACTATGTATTGTTCACATATCCATGCGGACGTATAGGTTTCCTCATAAAGTTTTCCTTCTCCGTTGAGTACATTAGGACCGGGAATGAATCCGCGACATTTCCGTCATAAGTTGTGTCTATAGCCACTATACCACCAACGTACTTACAATGTATGGTTACATGGCATTAATATGATATTATTATTTTTGCATAAAAAATATTTAACTTTATCATAAATTGTCTAAACAAATAAACAAAATTGGTATTTTAATTAATGACTATAATAAACGTGTTTTTTAAATGTACTGTTACTACTAATATACTTTTTGGCTAGAAGGACTAAACACTGTGGACACAGATTGGTAGTTCTGTAGTTTCTGTTAGCGAGTACTAGTCAACATTCCTGTCAAAATGTACAAAAAAAATGTTGTTTTTGCATATCTTTAGTACACATTTTCCGAGATCGCGTCTAAATCTCTTATTTTTGACGTGTCTAAACGAAACTGACAGCACCAAAATTGTAGCTATGTCCTTTTGACGTTTGACATTAGAAAAAGATAGGGAGAGTCTAAATTTAGTTAAATTTTGTTACAACAGAATTACACCATTTGTGGTAATTCTATTGTAACAAAACTTAACTAAATTTAGACACTCCCTATCTTTTTCTAATGCCAAACACCAAACGAGATAACAAACATTTTTGGCGAGTACCATCGTAGATTTCTGTTAAACGGTTCAAAAAAAATGTTGCGTTTTTGTGTATCTTTAGTCGGTGTGTTCCGTGGTCGCGTTTAAATCTTTTAATTTGGACGTTTCCAAAATTTTAGCGATCTCGTTTAGGCGTTTGATATTAGGTAAAGTTAGGGAGAGTCTAAATTTAGTTCTGTTACAGCACAATTACACCATTGTGGACTATTTTGTCTCACAACATACAAATTTTGAAGTAATTATTACATACATGACTGAATTAACCACGTCCTGCTTAATTAGCTCAACACATATTATTTATTTTATTCTTTTGTATCATTGTTTCTATCTGAAGAGAGGAAACCATTTCGTATATTTAAATATTATAGTAAAATTTTAAACTCTGTAATATACCAGCTTTTGCCCGCGGCTCTGCCCGCATGAATGTCGGTTTTCCGACCTAGGTAGTTCTTTTCTTTTAATATTTTTGATTTACAATATTTGACTTAATTTACTTTATATATATAATTACCTTTAACAACATCACCATCTCTGCTCTCCCATTGGGTCTTGTAGTCACCGGTGTGCGGATCATTCACTGCATAATCGAAAGAATACTTTGGGTATGACTGAAAATATAAAAGAAATAAAATATATTTTAGTAATTGATAATAAATTTAAAAAAAAGAGAGAGAAAGGAAACTATTTGTGTTTGTAGTTGATGGGGAGAATTTATGATTTTTTTTATAAGAAAGGGCAAATTTGCAAGCGGGTCACCTGATGGTAAGTGATCACCTCTCCCCATAGAAACCTGCAACACTAGATGGATTGCAGGTGCGTTGCTGGCCTTTAAGAAAAATGTAAGCTCGTTTCTTGAACGTCCGCAAGTCATATCCGTTTGGAAAAACCGCCGCTGGGAGTTCATTTCACAGGATAGTTGTACGTGGAAAGAAATTGCACGAGAAACGCACAGTGGTAGATCGCCAGCTATCCAAATGATGACAGTGAAATTTTAAATTTTTACGAGATGTGCGGTTATGGAATTCAGCGGCTTGAATTAGCCCAAACAATTACTCGGAACACTCCCCCTGATAGTTACGATAGAAGATGCAGATAAATGCTAAATATCTCCGCAGGGCCAGCGGGTCTAGCCGATTGGAGATCGCTTGGTCGTCGACGATTTGAGCTACTCTTCGCTGAATACGGTCAAAATCTTGAAGCTGGTATTGTGAAGCTTCAACCCAGAAATGAAAACAGTATTCCATATGAGGCCGGACTTGTGCCTTGAGTAGCAGTAGATGGACTCATGTGAAATACCCTCTCGATCTCTTATTTTCATATACCTGCCTAAAAAAGGGGTATGTAGAGTCAGTTCGGACAGGTGTATATGCATTTTTTTATACCACCATATCTTCTAAGAGCCTCACCATATCCTCTAAATGATTTAGAATGTGGTATCGTTAGAATCTTTAAATTATTCTGGGTAACATAGGCTAGATGACATTAATAAAAAATATTCTGGCTGTGGTCTAACTGCAGTAACATTTATGTGAAGAATGATTAAAAACTGATACAAAGCACAAATTGTGTATATATAATATATACATAAATTGTGTATATGTAATTGCTTTCACCTGTGGCTTCGCTGGCGTTGATGTCCTTAAATACATGTCAGAAACCATTGAAAATACAATTTTTTCTATCACTTGTGAACAGTTTTTTTTTTAAAGCTTACCCTATGTCCTCTGTAACCCCTGATGTGTGTACAAAATTTGACGATAATCGGTTGAGTAGTTAAGACGTGAAAGCGTAACAAACAAACAAATAAACAAACTCGCATTCGCATTTATAATATTGCTTAGGATATCAGTATAGTACCATACTTAGATAAGTAGGGAACAACTTTGTCGGCTAGTACCCAGAAATTTAGCTAGTACATACAGTTACACTGTTAGAATGATTCAAATAAAGAACATGAACAGTTAATATTATCTGTAATCATGGCATTACGTAATATTATAGAGTAGACAACGTTATAACGTAGATTAAAAAGTTGTTAAGGCGAAATATTTTTTTCATTTGTTCAAAAATTGACAGTCATATAAAAATCGAAAATCTGAACTAATAAAATAAATATTGCTGTCTGGTGCTAGCATAATAATAGTATCACTCGATCAATTCTCGTGGATGCTGATAATAGGCTTTAACTTCTGCGGTCTTTAACCTACTATAGGGATTGGATTACTATATAATACTATAGGATACTATATACTATAGGATTACTATAGGGTTGTAATCTCCACACCTGGCAGGGGCCAGGTGTGGAGATTACAACAAATCCCTCCCTTTTAAGGAGGAGAACCACGTCACGAGCTGACATTAATTATGATGAAAACAAAATATGTTCAGATAAATATATTAATTATTAAGGTTTTTTAGCCTGTCCGGCAAATAGACTTAAGTATACCTACTACTATCTCTTTCTACTCCTTCCGAGATAGTATCTAATATCCTATATTTCTTTTTCTAAATTCCATATTCCTTGCTCAATATACCTTTCCTACCGCATCCTCTTTCCTTTCCACTCCACTTAGCTGTGGGAACGCAATGATGAACTTTAACAATGTTGAACCATATAAAATGGCGGCATCGTGGTCCGCCACCCGACTCGTCTCGTTGCCCGCAGGGGCGAAATGTGGGCTATTTACATTGAAGGATCGTAGCAGGTGGAAAGAAATGGTCTCTGTCTACCCCAATGGGATATTGGCGTGAGTGTATATATGTATGTAAATATATTAAGTTGACCTTAATCGCATCGTTACAATGACATAATTGAGGATCAATTGACAATTTCTATTATTTCGTAAACCGGTAGTTTTTCGGTTATACGTAATACAAATTACAAGGTACACACTCGTAAGCCCAAATTCTCTTCAAGGTCTACGCTTACAATACAAATTACAAGCATATACGGACTGTGACGAAAGTTATGACTTATGACGCAAAATGGGACGCCATGGTGGTTGAACAACATAAGCGTCTCGGTATTGTTCACCTAGTGGTAGTAGCAATTTTAGACTCGTGGACGCTTTAAAAGTAGGTGAGCGATTCGTAAAAAAAGTAGTAATTATGTATGTCACATAGCCCTTAAGAAGTCGTCGTCGTCATCATCAACACGGGGTCTCAGAATGAGAGGGGTTAGGCCAGAGGTCCTCAAACTTTTTTGTCTTGTAGACTTGTAATGTTTTTCACTTTTGGATAGAACCCCAAAGCGTAGTTAATATTACATTGTCGTAAATTTATTAACTTCAAATGTGTTTTTGACATTTGGCGTGACGGTGACCTGCAAGGAGGTCACCGTCGACCCCTGGGGGTCGACGGTGACTATATAGACCACTTTGGCTAACAGTGTGTTAGGCTATAGGCTACCACACTGGCCTAATGCAGATTGGTAGACTTCACATGCCGTAGAGATAATCTCTCGGGACAAATACTAACACCCTTCTTAATAAATATGGAACGTCATAATACGTCACATTAATAATGTTAAATCTTATGAAATGGCGGCGTCGTGGTTGCTCACCCGACACGTCTGATTGCCCACGGGGGTAAAATGTAGGCTGCGAATAGCCGCTTTGCTACATTGAACGATCGTAACAGGTGTAAAGAAGTGGTCTCTGCCTACCTTTATGGGATATCGGCGTGAGTATCAAAAATAAATATTTGTATGTAAAAATGTCAAAAAACCGATCAAGACTATACAGTCTTGATCTTGATCGATTTTGATACCAAAATACATTTTAAGATTCTGTAATGTAGTGTAAATAATGAAAAATATCCTATATTATTATTTTTATATTTCTATTGTGTATTGTTAAGAATGATATAATATAAGGTCAGGGAGTACTTATCCTTTTAGCCTGTCCGGCAAATAGTCTATTTGCCGGGTATCAACCCCGGCCTCCCGAGGTACTACTGTCTCTTCCTACATCTTCAGAGATAGTAGTATCCTATATCCTATAGTACTTTTCCTAAATTCCATATTCCTTGCTCTATACACTTTTCCTACCTTTTGCTCTATACACTTTTTCATCCTCTTTGCTTTCCTCTCCACTAAATCTCTGCCTACCCCAATGGGAAAGAGGCGTGACTGTGTGTATGTATGTAGTATGTACTATGGTCTCTGCTTACCCTTAAGGGAAATTGGCGTGAGTGTTTGTATGTATGTATGATATAATAAATATATATATACAGTTTTATAAGATTTTTTAAGGATACAACTACGTGATAAGATATATCACATGTACTATCGTTCCTCTCTCTCTCTCTCTCTCTTTCTTTCTCCCCCTCACTTTCTTATGACACTTGCATAAGATAATAACAAAATTAAACAAACTTTTTGAGGTTTTACATAAAATGCCTAAGGTTGTACTCTAACTGAGAAATCCAATCATGTACACTTTTAAAATAAATAAGTACTCACATAGTATCCAGCATCGACGACGTTATTCACGTAGCCAGGACTGTAGCCGCTGTGCTCCGACTGACTGATGTACCCGGCATCCACAGCCACGCAAACGGCCACAAACACGATCACCTAAAACAATACACAATACAACATCATATACATACTTATATAATTTTATGAAATTATTCCTAAACACTGTTAAATTATCATCAACCTATAGATATCCATTTATTTATTTTTTAAATTTTCCCCTTTAAAGGAAGGCAAAGAGATCCAAGCTCATACAGGCTTGTCCGATGCAGTTATATAATTTATACAAGTTTATAAAAAGCTGGTGTATCTCATTTTATTGCTTTTTGCAAGTTTTAACGTGAATTCAACAATTACTATGTGCCTATGCAAAAAATCCTGCAGGCTTTTTGCCTTCAATATATGTAGTCTACCAATATTGTCATTTTACATTATTAGTCACAGTTTTGTTAGAATGTTTCAATATTATTCAACATTATTGACGATTGATACATAAAACAACACCACAATTATGTAACTATGGTGTTGTTTTGTGTAATGTTATAGTAAACTAATAAAAAACACTGTAATAAAATTTCAAGAGATGCGTCACTCGATTTTCTGCCAAAACTCCTAGACATCAATTTCAGGTATAAGCTTGCCCACAAAGTGCCACAAGGAATTGATTTTTTCACTACTAATTATAGCAGTCACGTGGTCTAGATATCCATTTATTTACTTATTCAAACAAGATTTTATACTTTTTTATAAACAACCATGTACTCAGCGAGATCTCGAGAACTATTCAACTTGGGGGATTAATTTTCTAAAATCCTTACTCTGTGCTCATCACGTAAGTTGTATAAGGAAGCTAAAGTGAGTAGATTATGTTTTTATTTTCTTAATCATTATCTTCAATCCATATTCCTTCCATCAAGTACATTTGTGGGATACATCGAGTATATTGATAGACCGCAAATGAGTTTGAGTGGTAGCCTGGATTACTTCAAACTCATATGCGACTCGTGGTTCCGTAGGACTGGGATAGAACTCACAATCTTTTAATCGCGAGTCGTGTCTAGCAATACTAAACCACCAATGTACTTTATAAAATTATATTTCAATATATTTTATATTCAATATATTTTCTTTTTGTAATGTACTAATTAAATTTGTAAAGGTTAATCTAGACGTAAAACAGTATGATGAGTAATGTTTTTCGTTTTAATATTTCGATATTTTTTTTTATTTAAATAAAGTTTTTCGTATATATTTTGTGTTGTAATAAATATAAAAATTAATTATAGACATTAATAATTTTATAATTTGAGTATCTGTACCCCTTAATCGGGAAAAGTATTGAATTTTAGAATTCTACTGTCTCACAATTCTTACGTAGAAGAATATAATTCAATTGTCAACAATACGCAATTCATACTTTTTGCTACAGATGTCACTTGTTACAATTACGACAGTTACGTTTATGATCATGTAATATACCTGTATTCGTAAAACATACCGGAAAGTAACAATTTTTCATTGGATGTTTTTTTTTATTGCTCTCTCTCTCTCTATATGTCACTTCGTGCTGTGTATTCAGCCAAATTAGCTAGTTATTAATAGAACAGATGTATCAAGATTTATTTTATAACAAAATAACGTTTAGTAAAATAGGTTAACAAATCTAACATCAAGTTTAAAACCTGAATATTCATATTTTGAAAAAGAACGACAGTGAGACTTGTATTTAAATGGTATTAATCATCGTAGGGTGGGTAGGGTATGAAGAAGACGTCAAGAGGTAACCGGTCATCCGCAAATTTTCTGCTAAAATTAAATCTCAGCTACACTTATTTTCTGTCCAGCTTTTTACATAATTTTCCTAGGTATATTCTGCTATGCTTGTAATTTCTCTGCAAGACAGGATCCGTAATAAGATAATCTGCAGGAGAACTAGAGTCACCGACGTAGCTCAAAGGATTGAAAAACTGAAGTGGCAGTGGGCGGAACACATAGGTCGCAGAACCGATGGACGCTGGGGTCTTAAATTGCCGGAGTGGCGACCCCGAACTGGAAAGCTTAATGCGAGTAGGCCCCCGACTAGGTTGACCGATGACCTGGTGAAGGTTGCGAGCAATTGCTGGATGCAGACGGCTCATAACCGATGATTGTGGCGAATAAACGCCACAAATAATAAAAGAGGAGAGGATAACCTCTAATAATAGAAGAGGCTTACGTCCGGCAGTGGACGTCTGTGAACTGATACTCTTTTTCAATACCTTCACTCCGCACACGACACGAACCTACGTTATTCTAATAATCTACTTTTTTATTTATTTAGTATCCTCCTGACAGTTCTGGTTTTATTAACCCTTAATTCCTTGTACAGTCTATCTTCCTGTGGAACGCTCTCTCCACCAAGGCCAGATTGTCAACTATCCGCGACTAGTTCAAAATTAAAGTACATGACCTGCTTTTACTTGAGTTATCGGAATTATCACAATAATTTATATTACCATTTGTATTTATTAGTATATTTTTAATGTATGTATTTTATACATTTATCTTTATTGACTTGTAATCTACTTTGGATTACATTTGCTGCTGCATCTAATCCATTATATCTGCACTACCCGAAAGTTGACTGGTAGAGAGTGCCCTTGGCATTAAGCTCGTCTTTGCATATAAAATGTAAGAAATAAAAATAAATGAAATAAAGAGTAAAGCCCTAGTTTTATTGGTCATATTAATCCTAATTTATGTAGCTCACAAGAGTTATAGTGGAGGATGAATTACACTGTTAGCGTTGTTTAAATACAATATATGTATATTGCTATTTTATAGCTTTATGATTACATATTACTCTAAATTACTACAGATTATTTTTATATTTGCTAATCTAAATACACTAATATAATTATTTATGCGATTTTTTTTAAGTCTCTCGGTTCTAAGAGTCACAAAATACTGTATGTGAAATATTTTATTTTTCCTTAATTTGATAACGTTTAGTACTTTGTAATAGATGTGATATATTCTGGATATTTTCAGACACGATGATCTAGCGCCAAACAAGGATCCACTGTATCTTTGGGCACTAGACAGTGATACAGATACCTTCAAATATAAAAATATATGACTTGGGTTCATCACACAAACCTTTGTATATAAAGCAAATCAATTTTCACTACTTAATAGGTAGGTATAATTTTTGTTAAATATTTCTATTTATATGCTCGTTTTTCGAGGCATTTTATATTAAAACTAGATTTTGTCCGCGGCTCCACCCGCGTGAATGTTCGTTTTCCGCTAGTAGACCGTATATGATATAGAAATAATTCAGTGGTCGGGATCGAACCTGCAACCTTTCGATCACAAGGCGTGTCTGGCACTGCTGTACCACCAATAGTCTAATGGAAAAGACACTATCGAGATATAAATATCCTGGATATGGTTTATCTGTGTACCAAGACTCTTCCATGATGACTATCATGGGACTAGAGGGATATCTTTAGACGACATCCAGTCATCCCAACCCATCCTACAGTCTTTGCAATAATGGTAGACCCTGACTTAAGTCGCGATAATGCTATTATATCATAGAACTATTATTTAAAAAACCCTTTAACACTACAATGATAAATATCATTAAAATTATATTCAAATAAATAACCCATTAATTTGACACCGTGTCACACACAACATAACAGAACTTACTTGCATAACACGCATTTTTACACTTATCGGCCACTTTCGTCCTTTTCAGCGGAGCTAACAGGAGTCGAACTGGCACTGATGCGGTTATAGCTGCACCTGTCTATTTATAAGCCACGGTGATCGTTACACCATTGAGGGCTCTGCACACAACGCTTAGCGTTGTACTTGGCGTTGCCGACTCGTAATAACGAAGTATTGTTTGTAATATGTTATCTATACAATAGTATAGATAAAATATTACAAACAATACTTAGTTATAATATTATTACAATATTTAGTTATAGAACTAAATATTATAATAATATTATAATAATAAAATGTCAAATTTTGTAAATCAAAGATATTTAAAAAAGATTTGCTNGCTCTGCACACAACGCTTAGCGTTGTACTTGGCGTTGCCGACTCGTAATAACGAAGTATTGTTTGTAATATTTTATCTATACAATAGTATAGATAAAATATTACAAACAATACTTAGTTATAATATTATTACAATATTTAGTTATAGAACTAAATATTATAATAATATTATAATAATAAAATGTCAAATTTTGTAAATCAAAGATATTTAAAAAAGATTTGCACAGTTCAACTATTTAAGGCGTTCTGAAACCAAATCCGTCGATGTTCGTTTGTTTTAGCTTCTCGCAATCACCAGAGGGTATATTTTGATAAAACTAATACAGTATAAGGGTACTACTCCGACTTAAATACTACGGCATTTTTCATCAAAATCGGTCTAGTAGAATTGAAGATACAGCTTGATCCTTCTTTTAGTAGCCGCCGTTAAGGTACGATAGATTAGAAGTAAAGTGGATCTTAGGATTTTTTTTGTAAATCTATGATTGTTTCAGATCCTGTAATTCTGTCATAATCTGCTGCGAACTCCAAGACGCTTGCCAAGCGTGGAGATTATGGCAAATCCCCCCTTTTAAGAAGGAGGCCCAATCCAGCCGTGGATTTTTAAGAGCTGGTGAAGAAGAAGAAGAAATGAAGACTTTCAAATCAATTTACTCCCAGGTCCAAATAAAGAAACAATTAAAATTTTTGCATACATATTATGACACCACCAGTAAAGTAAATACTGAAAAGGGTTTTAAATTTTAACTTGTTGAATTAAAGCTTAATTCATCGAGTGGGAGCTGTGGCACATACTGTAGCTGTTGAACAAAACCTTGAAGATTTTAAATTTTTAATTCACATTTCAATAATGTGTTTTTAGTTTATAATTTTACATACATACATACACTCACGCCCTTTTCCCTGGCTCTCCGGCCGAAGAATTGGGGTAGGCAGAGACCACTTCTTTCCACTTGCTACGAGCAAGGTGGCTATCCGTAGCCCACTTTTCGCCCCCGAGGGAAACGAGACGTGTCGGGTTGCGACCACGACGCCGCCATTTTAAGATTCAAAAGCGTTAAAATGCCTTATTGCGTTTCCACGAAAAGAAGGAAAGGAAAGAGATTGAGCAAGGAGTATGGAATTTGGGAAAAGGATTATAGGATATAGAATACTACTCTCTCGGAAGGAGTAGGGGGAGACAGTAGTAGCTCGGGGGGCCGGGGTCGCTTACCCGTATACTCAAGTCTATTTGCCGGACAGGCTAAAAGACTAAGTACTCCCTGACCGACTACACTATACTGACTATAATTTTATTATATGTAATCCTACAGGCATCACATCACATACATTATAGAGGTACATATCACAGAGCATATTTAATAAGAGGATATGTGGTGTGCTCGGTGTTTGAACGACATAATACCAACGTCGGATATACTGCTTGGCATCATGCGAGCTGCGTTCTCATTTGGTACAGTTATTTTTTCTTTCTCTTTTTATGTATTGTACACATAAATATCATCTAGTAATTTCAGCTGCATCAAATAAACTTTCTTTTATTTTCTTTATTTCTATATACAAACAATTTTAATTTCGTTATATAAACAAGCTGGAACCCGCAACTAAGTTCATATAGAATATATCATAAAGTTGTTGTTGAAGGTGATGATGATATGTGTATATAGAATATCATCTATGAACTGCCAATTGTCAAGTCTATAAGAGATGGAAACAACTACATATAATAATCAAAGGTATGTGGCAAAGAAATAATTGAAAAGGCCAATGGTGGTAATTCTGCTGTAACAGAACTTAATTTAGTCTCCTTCTCTATCTTTTTCTAATGTCAAACGCCAAAAAGAGCTAGCTATCAATTTTGTTGCTGTCAGTTTTGCTTCAATATGTCAACATTAAGAAATTTATATGTGACTTCGAAATATACGGACTAAAGATACCCAAAGATCGCAACATTTTTGTACCGTTTGACAGAAATGTAGGTTGGTACTCGCTAAAAATGTTTGCTATCTCATTTTAGTGTTTGGCATTAGAAAAAGGTAGGGAAAGTCTAAATTTAGTTTGTGTTACATCAGAATATTGGTGCTAATGGGATAATGCTAATTAATATTATAAATGTGAATGTGAGTTTGTTTGTTAAGCTTTCACACCTTAACTACTCAACCGATCATCATGAAATTTTGTACACACATTTTCCGGGTTACATAGAAGGACAAAGGATACCTACCTTTTATCCCGAAAAACAAACTGTTCTCGAGGGATAGAAAAACAGTTTACAAAATTATCAAATAACTGTTCCCTGCGGTTTCGCTTGCATTTTTAGATTTTAAATTTTTATTTTTAATTACCGTAGTATCTCTTTATAAACGACGTTTGCGGTGTTCTATTTTGGGGCTAAAATTAATAAGCTAATTTACCACCTTAGCGGTGAAATTTTGAAAAACGCCTATATACGTGTACATTTATTTCTAACCAGAAAAAGAATATGAAATTTCATGCTTCTACCTTCAAAAGTGACGAACTTCCCATAGTAACCTTCCAACCCCTTAGCGATAAAATTTTGAAAAACGCCGATATACGTGTACATTTATTTCTAATCAAAAAAAGGTATATGAAATTTGGTCCTTTTTTCCTTCAAAAATGTCGAACTTCCCATATAAACTTACAACTGCTAATTTAGTCCCTTAGGGGTGAATTTTCTAAAAACGCTTTTATAAGTGTACCTTCAAAAGTGATGAACTTACCACATAAAGTTACAACCCCTAATTCACCCCCTTAGGGGTGAAATTTTGAAAAATTCCGATGTACGTATACCTTTATTTCTAACCAGAAGCAGATATATGAAATTTCGTGCTTCTACCTTCAAAAGTGATGAACTTGCCATATAAACTCACAACCCCTAATTCACCCCTTAGGAGTGAAATTTTGTAAAACGGTGGTATACGTGTACATTTATTTCTAACCAGAAGCAGGTTTGTTAAATTTCGTT
>WUAW01004975.1:11465-27821 GCA_017165845.1 Thaumetopoea pityocampa | reverse complement strand
GGGGATCGAACCCGCGACCTCGTGAATGGCAGTCGGCATCACTACCGACACGCCACGAGGCCCGTCAAACAGTAGATTTTGAGTCTAATCAAGTTGGTCACCCCTGGTCTATATTGTACAATATTGCACGCAACAAAGAAAGAAAACTACATGGAACCGTATGGAGATGTGAAGTCTACCTATCCGCACTAGGCCAGTGTGGTCCGGTCACCATAATTATCAGTCCGTGAAAGTCTACTGCTGGTTATGGACCTCGTCCATAAAAAATCCATAATCCTTGGCAAGCATCTTAGAGATGGCAGTAGGTATTGTTTGAATAACAAGATACCGCTACTGTGCATTATATTGATCATCCCTTAAATGGCTCCCACAGCATTCCCGGTAAGAGATGGAGTGCCGTTGTTGTTATTCTGATGCCACGTAGAAGTTTTTAAATAAATCGCAGTCATCCAAACAATGGTTGTTTTTATTTTGTAATATTCATCTTTGAAATTCTTCTTATATCTTCAAAATAACCGCACTTAAACAGACACAAAGACACACCGTTATGGTTGGTACTATGGTAGTAATGGTGGATAGACAGAGAGAGGATATTATGTAGTTATAATTTTATCAGTAGTTACGCCAAAAACTCAACAAATAATTTTAATATTTTATTTTTATAAAATGTAAGGTATTTAGTAATTAACGTAATTTAATATGTATAATTAACTTCTAAAGCTACTTAAAAGCGATTAATGTGAGAGTGCGAGGTACGTGGTAGCTAGTGTAATTTTAGCACCTAGAAGTCTTGTTATCTTAAGGAAGCGCAAATAACAGAAAAAAGGCAGATGGATATCAAATGTAAATGTGAAAGAATTGAAATTTCTTCAAGTTCTGAGGTGCAGAAAGGAGCAAACATAAAGTCCTCCGCTCCCAGAAGTTCTCGAAAGAGCGGGACACTGAGAAGTATCGGTAGGATATTTGTAGTGGATCCCAAAATTCCACAACTTTCGATAGTTTCGTATCCTATTTTCTCATTGCATCTTACACTAAAAGCCATCCTATTTCTCAGATTATTAGCTGCATTTCATTAAGTCATTCCTCTGTCGTTACAAATGAAACCATTAAGCTCTAAAGCACTTGCAATTTAAATGGCGTTAAAATCATTAAGGTCTGCATGCAGCACTTCTGCAAAAAGAGAGCTTTGGTTAAAATATAATAAAAGATAAAGATGACAGATCTTTTATTATACTTTATTTGTTTTTTTGCAACTAAATTCCACATCGTAAGCAGAATTATAGGGAATTAGCGATTTTTATATCATCGCCTTCCTATTGGACTAATTGTAAAACAGATTCGATTCTAGTCCGAACGAACCTATTTTTAATTTAACAATAGGAATGAAAAATGATAAAATAAAAAAATATAATAATCTTTATTGTAGTATAAATAGTTGCAGTCCGTTACATTTATACATATTAAGATACAAAGTCCAGGGATTCTCCGATTTATAAACTAGGCTGGGCCTGTGGCGTAAAAATCAAAGCTCTTCACTGTGACGGTTATGTATATGTACATGTTATATTTATGTATACTTGCGATATAAACAGTCCTTTAAAAGATCTGATTTTGCCAATAATCACCCCTTCTACAAAGAGTCTATATATCTTAATGTCGGAGATGTGAAAGATGAATTCACTTCTGTCAGCTTACTCAAATCGGTATTTAAAAGGTACCTATCCTGATTTGTTAATAGACCTCGCGAATACCTAGAAACACTATTTTGTAACTCTGTTGTTGAGTAGTTCTAATTAATATCTAATTTGGTTACAAAATACTCATACTTTTATGAACCATATTACGCACTAGGTTCTATTAGCACTTTGAAAGTAGGCCACGAGTATGTTCACACGCTAGTTGACCAAAATGTAGCTTTAGATGAACGATTCTAAAATCATCATCATCAGCACGTGGATCTCCACTACTCAAAAAGGAGGGAGTTGCCATAATCTCCATCCATGGCAGGCGTCTTGTAAATCACAGTAGTTTCTAATAGAACAGCGTAACGCTGCTGTCTGTTATGTGTCACAACACCCACGGGCAGAGATAGAGTGACGCTATTATTATGCCTGTGCTATACAACAAAAATTTTAAAATATTAGAGTCAGGGAGTACTTGGTCTTTTGGCCTGTTCGGCAAATAGATTTAAGTATACGGGTAAGCGGCCCCGGCCTCCCGAGCTACTACTGTCTCTTCCTACTCCTTCCGAGATAGTAGTATCCTATACCCTATAGTCCTTTTCCCAAGTTACGTATTCCTTGTTCAATATACCTTTCCGACCTCATCCTTTTTACTTTCCTCTTCACTAAGCCGTGGGTACGCAATGAGGCACTTTAGTCACTTTTGAACCTCATAAAATGGCGGCATCGTGATTCGCCACCCGATACGTCTCGTTTATTCATTAAACGATCGTAGCAGGTGGAAAGAAGTGGTCTCTGCTTACCCCAATGGGAAAGAGGCGTGACCGTATGTATGTATGTAGTATGTACCATGGTCTCTGCCCACCCTTATGGGATATCGGCGTGAGTGTATGTATGTACGTATTTAAAATATTAATGACTAATCGAAATATCATATTAGATTTCTTTAATGTATGTCAAATATATGTAACCATAATAATAATAATAAAAACGATTAGAATCATTTTAATCCCGTTCCAAAAACACACACGCACGTACGCACATACGCACGCACGCACAAACACACAGACGCACAAACACACACACACACACACACACACACATTTTTTTCAATCAAAATCAAAGGATTTTTATCGACAGGGAATTCACGCTTTACCACATGGTTGGAGACAAGTTACAGACTCGGAGGACGATTATATTACCGAATAATTTTATGTATATTTTTAAATAAAAAATTTTAAAATAAAACTTACGTTTTTGCAATTACTTATGCAACAACCCAATGTTTTATATTTTCAGATGTATTTGATACACGAATACTCGTAACTAACACAGGCTGTGTTTTTTTATGTTCTCAATAATTTTAATCCATAATTTTACTTGTAAGTCCTTGGTTATTATCACAGAAGTAAAAATATTTAAAAACCAATATTTAAATCAGGAACGACAATATAACCTAAATGATAACAATATTTCCCTAACAATAGAACAATATTCAAATTAATTTACAGCGTTGAAATTAATCCGAATATGTAAATAATCAACCAAACACATCCAAGATAAAACATATTTAAAATATGAAACAAACACATACGCAACAAAATGTATTTAAATAAACACATATGCAAAAAAAAAAACAATAAGAAATAAGACAATTTTAACCACATTCAAATATAATTTTTAATTAATTTTCGGTAATTAGCACCCGCAAGGATTAAAATAAAAAAAATATAATATTCATACAGGTATAACGGATAATGATAAATTAAAAGGAACAGTTCATTATCATATAAACATACGGCATTTTTAGTTAAATATGTTTAACCAAGAATATAGTGGTGAACAGGCATTCATTCAGTATGGAATGATGCAACAAGAATTTCACTAACGCTAGCCTTTCGGGGATGCCAAGAAGAAAAGACAACCTTCGAACTTATGCTTAGACTAGCTTTTATCCGCGGTTCTGTCAGTGTGATTGTCGGTTTTCCGCTATATGGGAAATCCCGAAACAATCATAGATTTATACTGAAAGCTAATAAACCACTTTTACTTGAGTAGTACCTTAACGGCGGCTACTAAAAGAGGGATCAAGCTGTATCTTCATAACTACGGGACCGATTTTGATGAAACATACCCCAATATTTAAGTCAGAATAATACTTTTAAGACTGTAGTAATTTGATAAAATTGACTAGCGGGTTTTTGCGTGAAGCTCGAACAACACACAAATAAACCCCGACGGATTTGGTTTCAGAAGCCCTTCCTTAGTCGATCTGAGTAGTTTTTTTTTTAATATCTTTCATTTAAAAAATTTGACATTTACCAGTTTTATAATGATATAGATCCTTAGTTCCCAAAGTGGCCCAGGTGGACCCCCAAGGGTCCACGGGAGACTCGACGGGGGTCTATGTTGGCGAACGTAAATTTCCATAGATCTAATCTTCAGATTTTTTGTCGAGTTTTGGGAATATGGTAGAAATTTAGCTGCAGGGGGTCCATTGGAACCAGCTAAATTTTGAAAGTGGTCTATGGGAAAAAAATGTCTGGGAACCTCTAGTATAGTTCATATAGATTAAATACCTTAGACTAGCAGAGGAAGTATTTTACAAAACTAGAAATAAAAATACATTTTAAAGACCCTATAACTATAGAATTATGTGATAATTATATGCATATAATACTATTGACTTATTCATTATCACATTTGTTGATTATTTCTTTCAAGCTATTTCGGTACACTACTAGACTGCTCCATAGGGTTGCGTCATATTGCTCCACTTGGTGCTTCTTTGAGCTGATTGCTCTCATACAAGCCTTATTTGTCGTTTTTTTTTCATAAGCCTAAAGTCAGTTTCATATATATAATACAATTGTTTATTGATTGATAGTCTTCATTCTTAGCTTGACTTCTAAAAATTTTGATTCTAACGGATAATGAAAATAGCGTCATCTATACAAATTTTCCAAAACTAAAACCAGATATTGTGTCTTAAGGCTCTATGCGCGTGCACATAATATAAATTTACGCGGAGAATGGCTCTATTGATACAACGACATATTTCCATATTTTTGCACTAGATGGCGCCTTTTTTATAAAATGAAATAAAATGGAACCCAAGGGTTTAAGTGTAATTTTTTTCTTTGTTGTTGAAATATTTTTTATAGGACTACCGTAAGACCGCGAGGATAATTTGGGGGTGTGTCAGCCTCCCACTGACTAAAAATACCGCAGCAGCCAGCATAGACATATTGGAGAGTGACTATCGTACTAGAACTTTTCCGGTGTCCTTCTGTGCCTTGCTATTTCAAGCAAACCCTGAGATAGGATTGCACTGACTCCTCCGATACCTCCTAGTACTCACACTACAATAAAATCTGATTGCAACTTTCAAATTTTCTTTATTACTATTTTTGTTATACAAATTATTACGTTGTGCCTTGAAACGTCTATATTAAAAGTTAATGAATGTAGACTGAACTTTTGTAGTGTAGGTACCGCCTTCTTGTAGATTTAGGTATACTCACACATTTATGTAGATGTGTATTCAGTCAGATGTGTGAACAATGTGATAATATGATAGTCGTACTTTTCGCCGTGTGCTTGCAGGAAACAGTTACTCAGCTTTATCTGGTCTATATTATAAAAAAATTACATGTGTCCAGTGCACTTTTTGTATATTTATTTAACGCAAATCGCCATTTTGTGCTTTAGCGTCTTAAAATTCTCAACATTTACATAATTATACACTTACGATAATTTATAATAACTAGATATGGCAAGCCGACTGTAAAGTTTGCAATTATCATTCATCGGCCTTATCTGGAAGTAGTTATTATCAGTGTCATCTAAATTACCTACGGCACTAATGCTTTTAAGGCATTGAGACGCATTTTAAAAACATTTACGGACATATGGGTCTAGGTTGAATAAAAACCAAGTTGTATTTATATTTTATGATAACTATTGTTGACAATGTCCAAATTATCAATAGGTAAGTTAGAAAAGATTCATTCATTCATTCACGTTCGTTGGAGGCTCCACACAGGCCTCTTGGAGATGGAATGTTATGATTAAGTAACTATATCTTATCATGATCACCATCATCAGCTCATTGAAATCCACCGTTGGATATGGCCTCCTTAAAAGGAGGAATTTTCCATGATTTCCAAACTTAGCAGGCGTCTTGGAGACCGCAGTAGATTTTGATTTGAATAAAAGGATAACGCTGCTGTCCTGGTACATCCCTTAGCTGATTCTCACAGCATCCACAGGAACAAATGTAGTGACGCTATTATTATGCTGGCGTCAGACTGTATGTAATATAAACGTACTTATGTACAACAAATAAATAATACTGATATAGACTTCAACTTTTAGGAATACTTCTGATCTTTTTTAGACGGATAAAAGAGTCCATAATATATACATTAACTTTACCTAAAACCTTGTTTAAACTTAACAGTCATAATTATTTCATACAAAATAACTTCAATAAAATATCGATTTAAACGTTTGGCTGCTAAAAGTAGGTTAAATGCTGATGAGTTGTTGTCACACTTGCCTTGGAAATAAGAAATCCTTCATCGTTCTAACCGTTAAGTACTCGTTCAATGTATTACATATATGTTGCTATGCAATGTATCACCATTCATCTTTAAAATGAAGGTTGAACGGAACGGTCGCAAAATATTGAGTAGTGTGTTTACATCATTAAATATGTATATGTAGCAATATCCTTATTCCGTTGTGCATAAATTCTATATAGTTGTTTTCAAGATAATATTTATATGATTTTAATGTTACATTTTATGATTAAAACAGTTGACAAAGAGTCAAATTTCTATTTTCTTAAATTATTTAACTTAGCAGAGTAAGGAGTAATAGCTTTCCTAACATTGAAATGAATTCTGCGTCAAGATGCCCAACACCTGTGACAAATCCTTCATTTTATGGCCAACGATGGACTTAGGAGAAGATTAAAGATGACATCGAAACGACTCATAGGTAGTCAACCACTCATTTTAATCAAATACAATATAAGCCGAAGTAGTTTTAAGCAAACATAATGTTGGCAGGTGTAAAAAAAATGTATGAGAATTCAGCAATCAAAGTGAAGATGCGGATATGTATAAATTAGTTTTGTTTAAATCAACTACGTGCCGTCAACGCGCTATTTCATACGTACTATTCAATACATTCTAAGCGAAACAAGCTGCCAACGACGACGGACACGCGCGAGGCTAAACCAATAGCATCACAGAGAAAATTGTTTAGCATCAAAATTGTTTAGCGTATGGCATCCAACATTGTCAACGCGGCACTAATGGCTGCTAGCCGCTGCCCGCGCTAAGATGCTTTTTTGTAAATCACGAATCTACATACATGCATACATATACTTACGCCTTTTTCCCTGGCTCTCCGGCGGGGAATCGAACCCCGGTCTCCCGCGTAACAGGCGGGTATACTGACCACTATACTACCGAAGAATTGGGGTAGGCAGAGACCACTTCTTTCCACTTGCTATGTGCAAAGTGGCTACCGGTAGTATCGGCACTTTTCGCCTCCGCGGGAAACAAGACGTGTCGGGTGGCAAACCACGACGCCGCCTTTTTTAAGGTCCTAAAACGAATCATGACGAACGAAATATGTTCCATATTTTTAGCGCCAAGATTAAATAGCTCGCGCTATATTTAAATACCATATTATATTAAAGCGCTAAAAGCTATATTAACGATCATAAGTATAAATGGCATCACGTCGTTTCTTACTGTAGGGCGTACGATGGTTGCACATCATGACGCAAGATACGGAAGAAAGTTAAGTCGAAAGGGGCGGACCTATAAAAATCAAAATTGATATAGCTAGACAGAAAATAAAAACTAAAAAAAAAAAGATTCTTTGATATTTTTTTGGAATGGGTGATACTTAATTTATTCAAATTTATGAAAATTGTTTACGGAGTTTTCTGCGAGAAAGATTCATATAGATTTTATACCATCAATATGGAGGCTCTGAAAAATTCAAATGCACTGAAAAAATAGATTAAGAGAATTAATAGTTTAATAAATGTGAAAATAAATTAACTTTTGTTACTGTTAGTGAGCCGAGTTTTATTACTAATGACAGCAGACATATTGTCACTTTTTCTTATAAACTATTAACTAAATTCTTATTAACTAGCAATTTTTTCTTGCATGCTGTTGTTATTATATTAAAATCCTATCAGTATTGTCAGACGCATTTGATAGGAATCCACTTTATTTATGACCAGAAATTTGAAATATAATAGTTGTGACTCTATCGATGGTTGAAAGGGCATAAGCGACATTTTGGTGGTAAATATGTATGCCATTCTGCTTAAAATTGTCCACTTTTTCGAATGCGCTTACTCCCATAGCCCTACAATGTCTTTTTTGTCACTTATGCTCAAGTAAAAAACTCAATCAATTGACTTATCTAACTAAGATCAATTGATCTAAGCCACATAAAACAACGTCGAATCAAATAAATAAATGCTTTGGCAATTAATGTTTTTCTTGATTGTAAAGCTGTTTCCATTTTCACGATATGACAATAAATAAAAAAGTTATGTCCATTTTTCTGCAGTTTCATACTTTAAACTGCTCTCCTGAACAATTTGGTTTTTGTCGCTTATACCGTATTAACTTACAACCGTTGATATCATAGGATTTATTTTAGATAATAATTGCATTTCATCAATCATTTTATAATTATTATTATCTTTACATTATCCCCAGTCCATGTTCGTTCCCACTACAGGGGCACGAACTTTCTCGGATCAGAAAGGGGATTAGGCCGTAGTCTAGCACACGAGACAAGTGCAGCTTGGTAGACTGCACACACCCATGTGGGCATGCAGGTTTCCTCACGAAGTTTTCTTTATCCATTAAGTAATACATTGACAGTACTGATTATATTTACATAAAATACAAAGTCACCGATATAGCTCAAACAATTGCGAAGTTAAAGTGGCGGGGGGTGGGGTACATAGTTTCCAGAACAAGCGGGCGTTGGGGTCCTAAAGTATTGAGTGTCAACACCGAACCGGAAAACGTAGTGTGGCAATCATTACAGGAGGCTTATATCCAGCAGTGGACCTGTATACTGATATGATGATAATATCTTAAACTAGTTATAAATACATACACATACATTCACGCCGGTATCCCATAAGGATAAGCAGAGATCACAGTTTGCGAAATACTACGATCCTGATACACCTCTCTCTCTCCTTATCCACATCCATATATTTTTCATACACTTTCTTCAATTAAGGGTACTACGAACTTAACTTATTGAAACAAGTCCTCAATCAATTTGATCAAGATAACTTTTTCCTGGGCGCCCTCTTTCGACACTTCCACTCATATTTGCCCGGTATATTTGTTTCGTCAATCGAATCTCACTCATTCTTTCTAAATGGCAAAACCATTGGAGAATTCCTTTCTCTATCCTTGTCGATACATCGTACTTCAACATATTGGTAATAAATGTAGTTTATTTATTTATTTAGAGCGAAAATTACATAGTAATATAACTGGCTACATTTTATTACTTCAAGTGCCCTTTGTAACGAGTTTTATAAAGATGTAAATAATGTCTCATAATATCCGGGTTTTTGTTTTGTATGTCTGTCATTGACGCAACTTTGGAATATGTTGCAGCATATTCAAGTCCATGTTATGACCATACAAAGTTTTGTATTTTTTTTTCGCTGACTACACCGAGGTCAAAACACTTGCATTTCTACACCTGCTGGGTACCTTAAATAAACACATAAATAAACATCTGACATAAAATAAACATAAAAAACTGTAATTAATGCCCATATTAATGTATTTAAATTATTTTAATTGTAAATTACAATGGTGATCTAGTGGTGCTAGTTACGCATTGCGATTGAAAGGTCACGGGCTCAATCCCGCTCCCATACAGCTGAGTTATTTTTAATTTATGTAATTCTGTTGTAACAGAACTTAACTAAATTTAGACTCTCCCTATCTTTTTCTAATGTCAAACACCAAAACGAGATAGCAAATATTTTTAGCGAGTACCAACCACATTTCTGTAAAACGGTACAAAAAATGTTGCGTTTTTACTTATTTTTAGTCGGTATATTCCGAAACTATATCTAAATTTCTTAATTTTGAAGTGTCTAAACAAAACTGACAGCACCAAAATTGTAGCTATCTCGTTTTAGCGTTTGACATTAGACAAAGATAGGGAATCTAAATTTAGTTAAGTTCTGTTACAACAGAATTACCACCATTGTAGACATCAGTGTTTTCAATGGAAAAGGAAAACTTTATATGTCATCCTGTATACCCGTTTAGGTATGTGAAGCCTTCCAACCAGCACTAGACCAGCGTGGTAGACTACGGCCTAATCCCACTCCTGATTGGGGGAGGTCCGTGCACCTATATTGGGGATGAATATAGAGTGGGGCATATAATTATTACGCTGTTGTGTTATTATTCTAAGGAGTGGGGACGATGATGATAATTATGAAAGTAAGCTGTATGGTAAAAATAATAAATCATAATTCAAAATGAAGTTTTATCTTTACTAATATATAATAGATCAACAAACAAGGATTCGTTCGGTTCAAATTACTGTATATAATTTAATGATGGGTTCATAACCTCTCGTGAGGCCACGCTTGTAAATAATTGCTTTGATTTTATCGCTTTTAACTTAGTTAAATATATATTTTATGGACAATTATTTATTAGTTAGTTATTTTATTGACAAACACACCAAGAAATAATATACAAAAAGAGACAAAATACATAATATACAGAAGATAAGATATATAACATGCAGAAAGAGACAAAACACAAAAGTGATACGATGTATGGACTTATCACTAAAATATGTAAATATGTATATATAAATTCATCCATCATATCTATTCCAGGTATCCACTGGGTAAGGAGAATTTGTCAAAAATTAGCACTAAAAATTTAAACTAAATTCTTTTTAATAGCTGTGGTTTTATATTTAATAAATAAGATAATTAAAGTTTCTCTGTCTTTTAATTTCCTATTAAATATTGGTGGTAATTCTGTTGTAACAGAACTTAACAAAATTTAGTTTCTCTCTCTATCTTTTTCTAATGTCAAACGTCAAAACGAGATAGCTACATTTTAGTGCTGTCAATTTTGTTTAGACACGTCAAATTTAGATGTAACTTCGGAATATACAGACTAAAGATACTCAAAATTGCAACATTTTTTTGTATCGTTTGACAGAAATGTAGGTTGGTAGTCGTTAAAAATGTTTACTGTCTCGTTTTCAACAAACAACTTTGGCATTAGAAAGATAGGGAGAATCTAAACTTAGTCACATCAGAAAAACTTAGTCACATCAAAAGGTGTCAACACCTTTGAAGCAGTTAATAGTCATAAGTGATATATTATTAAGTTCTTCTAACGTATCTCGGAGCTATTGCTTGCTCATCATTTTCAGGATTCTTTGTAATATTTTTTTTTACAGAAATATATCTGAGTTGTTTCATTTCATTGTTATTTTGATTCAATATGTCAGAGTAAAATCTGCCGCTAAATATACTATTCCCAAAGAAAGGAATCAAGTATTATCACGTTTTGCAGACTTCTTCGAAATCGCAGTGTATTCTCTGATTGGTTTGTGTGGTAGTAACCTTGCTTTCTAAGCCTATTCGTCCCAGGTTCGAATGCCAGTAGGAACAAACTATGTGTGATGAGCACGAATGTTTATACCCGACTGATGGGTGTTTATCTACATATGTATTAGTGTATGTCTATATAAGTAAACATATCGATATCTAGTACCTAAGAAACAGGGGATCCTAATTTGAGGTATTTGAAAAGGAGTGGATATCATTACTCTGATGTACCCCTCAATCAGTTCTCGCGATACTCAGTTAAAAAGATGAATGGATTATGGAGTCACACAACAATATTTAAATATATTTATTAAAATCTTGATTTTGGAGATTCCTTTGATGGCACTGAACAATAGAAATATAGTCGATATACATACATATATTATGTGTCATACAAAAGGCATTAATCATGTCGGGTACATATATGTATGTATGTTTGGATTAGAATCGTTTTCAATTTATTTCGTTTAAAAATTAAAATGACTTAAATATTGAATCCGGCCGTGTGGCGCGGCCGTAATAATAGCGTCACTCCATCCCTCCCCGGGGATGCAGCGAGAACAAGCTAAGGGATCTACCAGGATAATGGGCAGTATCCATATCCTGTTATTTAATCAAAATCTACTGCGGTCTCCAAGATGCTTGACAAGCGTGGAGATTATAGCAAATCCCCTTTTTTAAGGAGAAGTCGCATGGCCAGCCACTGCTGGTCATGCGACTTCTCCTACCACGCTACCACTTTTTACTTTTTTACTTTACTTCTGGGCTACCACGGGCTGATAATGATGATGAAAATTATACATACATACATACACTCACGCCAATATCCCATAAGGTTAGGCAGAGACTATAGTATATGTACACTACATACATACAGTCATGCCTCTTTCCCATTGGGGTAAGCAGATACCACTTCTTTCCACCTGCTACGATCGTTTAATGTAGCAAGGTGGATATCCGCAGCCCACGCTTCGCCTCCGTGGGCAACGAGACGTGTCGGGTGGCGAACTTCGACGCCGCCATTTTATGAGGTTCAAAAGTGATTAGTTCCTCATTGTGTACCCATGGCTTAGTGGAGAGGAAAGGAAAAAGGATGAGGTAGGAAAAGTATATTTAACAAGAAATATGGAATATAGGAAAAGGACTATTGGGTATAAGATACTACTATCACGGAAGGAGTAGGAAGAGAGTAGTAGCTTGGGAGGCCGGGGTCGCTTACCCGTATACTTAAGTCTATTTGCCGGACAGGCTAAAAAGATTAAGTACTCCCTGACACTGAAAATTATATTCCATTTATATTCTTTATGCACGGAGCTGACAAAGAGTTCAGTTCGATATCACAGCGTGTGAACATTGACCCATTCAACACGAGTGTGAGCCCGGCCGGGCGGGCATGCAGCAGGGATTACTTCAGCCGGGAGATGGCGAAACTGTTGCCTTATGGGCTTTATTATTTCTCGAATTGCGCGCAAATGTAATATTAAATTGTTATTCGTGGGATTCTCTAAGTGGCTTTCTGTTTTATTACTTTAAGTCTATAATGTTAATTTTAAGCTGTTGGATCTCCTGTAAATAAATATATAAAATGTATGATGCAATTTCCATACATTACTTGTTGAAACTAAATATTGAATCGGATGTTGACTGTCACCTGTCTAAATTTTGATCTAAGCGGCCGTCTGCGCTGCGTTTCTAAAACATAAGAGCGTTCACATGTCTAAAAATACCAAACACCACGTATGTTGTTAAAATCTGTCGATAAAAAGCTGAATAGTAATAATATTCTGGACACACACATTGATCTAGTCCCAAGCTAAGATTCCACGTATCTCGGGTACTAGACAAGAATATACATATTTTTATATATAAGTTGTACAATACATAAATAGATAAATAAATTTATGATTCAGATACAAAAATTTATGATAAGCACACAAAGTTTGTCGCTACCAGGATTGGAACCCGGGATTCATTCATTGAATGAATTTTATAGAAAACCATACGTTTCACTTTTTTATGGAACTGAAATGAATGTGTTTTTCTACAGTGGGACGTGCCAAGGAATTAGGTATTCAAAATGGAATAATGAATGATCACTTTGAGTTTTTAATTAACCCCTAACCATTTATAATAAACACAGTCTTATTAAAGTAAAATTATTTAATTTCACCAAGCACAGTCTTATTAACGTAAAATCTAAAATTAAGAAAACACAATTTTTAATTAATTCCAAACTTAAGAGTTGATAGTAGACCCCTGGGCTAGGTGGAGAAATTCTAAGTTTAAGAGTAGATAGTAGTCTACGAAACAACCTAACTTAATACAGTCTTATTAAAGTAAAATTTAAAAATACATTTTTTATAATTTATTCTTTGCCTTCGTACTGATAAGTAATTAATTATAAACTTAAGAGTTGATAGTAAGCTCCTAGGCTAGACAAGGAAGGTCTAAGAGTAGGCAGTAGTCTACCAGATGTTAATTTTTACTTATACGTAACTTTAAAGTTACAGTAAGGTACGTAGGTGTTGTCTAATATGACTTAGTAGTATATTATTCTCTGTCATAGCGACTAATTGCATAGGCCTCTCACAATTACATTATAAAAAATAACTTTAAAACACGTAGGTGCTAGTTTCTATTCAAAATGGCCATTATTATTAATAGGGTCGAATTAAATCGTTAAGAATTTCATAATAGATATAGTTTATATAATTAGCGTAATCTATTCATGTCCAGAAATTTTCAATAATCTTTATATCTAAACTGCATAACATCAGTATAGCATAGACGAATTTTTAAATTTAGGGGTCATCCATAAATTACGTCACACGCTAAGGGGAGGAGGTATCACCAAAATGTGATATTGTGTGACAACGGGCAGGGATAGGGCGTGTATATGAATTTAAAAAAAATTACGAACTCGATCTATATTTATTAGGTTTAGGTAGGTTTAAGTCGTCGGCGAGTATTCGCTCGCTGTCTTGAATAAAATTGAAAAATATGTGATGTCACACCAGAGGGAAGGGGCTTCAAAAATGTGACAACCTGTGATAAGGACGGGGGGGGGGGGGGTGTTTAAAAATCGTTAAAAATTCGTATGACGTAATTTATGGATGGCCGCTTATTATTGACTAAATTCTGCCGCGGTTTTGTTTGTGAGAAAAGTTGAAATTATATTAAAATTGAATTATTATCCCACAGGAACGCCTTATCGGGAGTGAAGTACTTCTTAAATCAGGAAATAATCTATCTGTGTGCTAAATTATTATGTGTAGAATTTAATCCAAATATGTTCAACGATTAACAAACCTCTAAACACCCACACTTAAAATGTAACAAGTAAGATGTTTTGAAACTGCCCCCCTAGCCAAATTGACTTTCGACAATCGTTAACGCTAATAGAAACGAAAAAAATGTATTGGAATGACATTTGTTATCGCCATGTCACCCGTGACTTATCGATTTGAAATGTCATTCCAATACATTTTTTTTAACGATTGTCGAAAGTCAACTTGGCTAGGAGGACTGTTTATCCTGTTATATTTTTCCTACAAAGAATTTCACAGATCAGTATTCCCTGTAACTTGGGTACTAGACAACGATATACATATATAGATAAATAGTATACATAAATAGATAAATACGTTCATGACTCTGATACAAACATTTGTGCTCATCACACAAAGTTTATCCCTACCAGGATTCGAACCCGGGATTTATTGGCACAGAAAGTTGGACACTGCCTACTGTAACAATCAGTCGTCAAATATACAATACTTATGTGTGAAAAAGATTAAATCATATTTAAATATATATCACTCACTAACTCGGTGTGTGAAACTTCCGTTTCTAAATTAGTTGTGAATAGTTATAAATTATCTAATATTTAAAATGAACATTAAAATTAAACACAGACAGGCAATTAAATAATACAACTATTAATAATAAAAATAAGCTGCTTGCTATTGTAGTAACATAAAATTAAAATACCATTTTATTAATATTATTAATTATCTTCGGAAATGTATGAATACCTATATATTTTAATATAACTTATTTTAAGAATTATCGTTAGATTAAGAGACGTCTTACGCCTGTACCAATAATAATTCCTGTATCAATTGAATTTTGTACGGATGTAAATGGAAATATATGTGGAGAATACGGTTTAAAAGTGTTCTGGGCAAATTTAAGACGTTAGACCGCTTACGAGTAGAGAGGCCAGGATGTTCATGAACAGACGCTCCTATACGCTCTACGTTTTCGGGATCCCTCGAAATTCTAGATCAGCCGCATATTGGTTGATTCATTGTTGAACCTGTCTCCTCGAACTTCTACACCCGTTTCCTAATCAATTGAACCGATGGAGTTTGATCAATTGAATCGATGGAGTTTGATCAATTGAATCGATGGAGTTTGATCAATTGAATCGATGGAGTTTGATTTCTGTACCGTATGCTATAATGGCCGATGGGGCAAAAAAGTCCTTGAATGAAGACCGCGTACTAACAAGCGCAGTGTGGGGCGGCCACCTACGAAATGGACCGACGACCTGGTGAGCATCGCTGGGTCTCGCTGGGTGCAGGTGGCTATGGACCGGTCGCGCTGGAATTCGATTGGAGAGGCCTATGTTCAGCAGTGGACAGCTATGGGCTGAAAGCATGATGATGATGATGTTATAATGATCGCAAAATTATCGTTGCGCTATAGTTGAAGAATTGTTGTTCCGATAGTACACGCGTACGAAGAACGCACGTTGTGCTCCACTGAATTACGCCATGGCTCTGAATTCCTATTGGCTCTTGCATTTCGAGATGCCTGCGCCCCCCACCCGTCGTTACTGCTCGACGCAGCTAGCGATTCAAAAGTAAAGAGACTTTAGGTCCAACCTGTCATCATCATCCCCAGTCCATATCGTCCCCACTACAGGGGCATTGACCTCCCCTGATCAGGAGGGGGATTAGGCCGTAGTCTACCACGCTGGCCTAGTGCGGGTTGGTAAACTTT
>WUAW01004974.1:31123-41813 GCA_017165845.1 Thaumetopoea pityocampa | reverse complement strand
GGGCAACGAAACGTGTCGATTTACTTCGTCCCTATTCGGAAAGAGTGGTGGTTTTAAAAGAATACGAGATAACATGTCGAAGTGATGATTATTTGAAAAGGCCTTGTCCGATGAAGGTATGCCCACCAGTGGCGATGTGTGGACTGATATGATGGTGATTATTATGACACTTTTATTACATTATAGATTATCTACTTGTGTAAAGTTACCAAGTATTTCAGATGAAACATTTTCTAGTATTCTTCTTGTAGACGTTTCGTGAAACTTGACAAAAGGATTGTAAAATAAACCAGAATAGTATCGTAGTAACTCATTTATTACCGATAGCCAGTTCTATTCGGATTTCATTGTACAAACTTCGTGGCCACACTTTCCACAAATTAGAGGTGCGCGTCTTATAGATTATCTGTAAATCTTTTATACTTAAATCGACCATAAATTAGGGTTTTACTGTAAAAGAAATTGTAGAGCGTCTCACATTCGGGACTTTTTCTGCTGCAGTTTCTCTTGATACGTCTTGTCCGATACAAAACTAGGCGAATATTAAGACTAAGAAATCGCAGAGCAGTTATCGTTTAAGACTAGTAAAGCTGCAGTTTTCCTTTATATATTTTTTATACTTAATTCAATCATAAATAAAGATATAATTAAGATTGAGGAATCGCAGAGGGCTATTGTTTGAAATTCTTGAAACTGCAGTTAACCTTTTTACATCTTTTATATTTAAATCTATCATAAACTAAGAAAATACTAAGACTGAAAAATCGCAGAGCGACTGTCATTTGGGACTCGTGGAGCTGCAATTTTCCTTTACATATCTTTTATATTTAAATCAACTATAAACTAAGCTATAATTGATTAAGATGTCGCAAAGCGGCTGTCATTTAGGATTCATGAAGCTACGGTTAACTTTTATTAACGTGTATGTTTAAATCGGTCATAACCTAAGAGATTACTAAGCGAACTCACAAAGCGGCTATTTGAGATTGGTGAGCTACAGTTAAACTTTTTTTTTCATTTTTTATAATTAAATCGGTCTTCAATCAAGAGAATACTAAGATTGAAAAATCGCAGAGCGAGTGTCGTTTGGGAGCGTGGAGCTGTAATTTTCCTTTACATATCTTTTATATTTAAATCAACTATAAACTAAGCTATAATTAAGATTGAGATATCGCAGAGCGACTGTCATTTGAGATTCGTAAAGATACGGTTAACCGTTATAAATCTTTTATACTTAAATTGATCATAAACTAAGAAATTACTAAGATTGAGATATCGCAGAGCGACTGTTATTTGAGATTCGTAAAGCTACGGTTAACCTTTATAAATCTTTTATACTTAAATTGATCATAAACTAAGAGATTACTAAGATTGAGATATCGCAGAGTGGCTATCTTTTGAGATTCCTGATGCTGTCGTTAAACTTTTTACATCGTTTGTACTTAAATCGATCATAAACTAAGATAATACTAAGATTGAGAAATCGCAGAGCGTCTTTCGTTCGGGACTTGACCCACAGTTTCCCCCGACATAAAATTGTACCTATATAAAATCGAATATAAAATTTCGTCTCGTGTTTCTGGTGCGTAAAAAATACAATTGTTTATGGATCGTAAACCGTAAATCATTGTTAACAAAAACCTTGCGCAAGTCATGAACTTAAAGTTTATAATCGCTTGAAGTATATAACTTAGATCCATCACTGTATAGCAAGCGGTCATGTAGAAAATAATTGAGTGCCTATCTTACGTTATTTGTATTGAATGAAGTGTTTCTTTTTTTTCGTAAGTATAAATAAGTTTTTATTATTTCTTTACTATCTTCCACAGTGTACACTGGTTTTTCATCGACATTTTGATATGTATCATATTGATCTTATTAAAATAAACTTCAAGATGAAATTGCTACACTCTATCTCTCTCTGTGGATTACAATGGTGACATCCGAAGCATATACAATATTAAACCCACTAAAACCCAAATTGGCATTTAAACAACCGTAACAGAACGACCAAATAATAAATACTAAATAGTCTGTACTATGTGTAAACATCATAATNTCACAGTGTACACTGGTTTTTCATCGACATTTTGATATGTATCATATTGATCTTATTAAAATAAACTTCAAGATGAAATTGCTACACTCTATCTCTCTCTGTGGATTACAATGGTGACATCCGAAGCATATACAATATTAAACCCACTAAAACCCAAATTGGCGTTTAAACAACCGTAACAGAACGACCAAATAATAAATACTAAATAGTCTGTACTATGTGTAAACATCATAATATGGGCGGTTAAAAACAGAGGTATGTAACACTTCTGCGGTTTTGCACAATATTTTTGTAAACACAAACTGCGCAGTTCGTTTTACGATTTAATCGTAATGCATAACAAAGTGTATTAAATAAGACCACCGCTGCATACCGCTGACCCATTTCGCATAAAGCTTCAATTACACTCTCGCAAACAAACATTACGGGAATAATCCTGGATGCAGGCGTCATGCGGGGGTCCATTGACGAACACGTCAATCAATCCGCCGGATGGGATCAGCGCTGGATTGTTTTCGTTGGACAAATGGAAATGTGCAGCGAGAACAAAGGACGACTGCGGACGAATTAACGAAATACAGGTCGCCTCTGAAGAACACCATTGATGGGGTAGTAGACACAGTTTTTTATTTAGTTTTATCAACTTACCCTATACACAATTTAAAATAGAAAGAGTTTTATAAATTAGTTCTTTGGGCAGTTACCTGTACAGTAATTATGTACATAACGGAAAAAAACGTAGGTAAATAGATGTTTACATGATTCAAGAATCAGTTTTATTTTCCTGCACCGAACAATTTTAGTCCAAAGTCCACTGTTGGACATGGGTCTCCTTAAAATCAAGGTATCTGCCATAATATCCACGCTTGGCAAATGCTTTAGAGATCGCAGTAGATTTTAATTTAATAATAAGATAACGCTGCTGTTCATTATTCTGGTGCATCTCTTAGCTGGTGCGCACAGCACCTACAGGGAGAGATTGAGTATATATACTGACTCCACTCACTGAGGGGTATCGGTATGTTATACACAATGGATCCCAAATCCCCTTAATATGTCGAAAAAGCCACCGCAACTTTTAAACAGCAAAAGTCTTCTGTCACACTCTGTGAACCTGCACGATTTGCGACAGTCTTATGTAAGATGTAAATCTAGCTGTTTCGATTTCGATAACTTGTCAATATCGCCCGCTATGTCTCGGTTAAATTAATATTTCCAAGAGAAATAATTGTCTTAAACCAGAACCTAAGTTCGTTAATTAAAAATGGATCATCAAGAGATATTATGTTAAATACCTTTAATGCTGGCTTAGTGTAAGCGTTGGTGTGTGGCGATGGCTTAATAATAGTGTCACTTCATTTCTTCCCGAGGATGCTGTGAGAACTGGCCTTAGCCAGCCTTGACCTTAGTCAGTTCATCCCTTAGGATGAACCAGGATAATGGATTACAACGTTATCCTGTTATTTAATCAAAATCTATTGCGATCTCCAACACGCCTGCCACTATGAAGATCAAATCCTTCCTTCTCAAGGAGCAGGTCCATGTCCAGCAGTTGATTTTTACGAGCTGACGATGATGATGATGATGAAGTATAAACAGGCTTATAAAAGAATCTCCCCTAGGGAGTGACGTTCCGTTGTTTATATGTAATTTGAACATGTTTTTATAACACAATGTCGGTAATGAGGCTCACGGCCCGCCTGCTGGTGAGCGGTTGCCGCAGCCTGTGGACGCCTGCAACATTAGAANTATAGCAAATCCTTCCTTCTCAAGGAGCAGGTCCATGTCCAGCAGTTGATTTTTACGAGCTGACGATGATGATGATGATGAAGTATAAACAGGCTTATAAAAAAATCTCCCCTAGGGAGTGACGTTCCGTTGTTTATATGTAATTTGAACATGTTTTTATAACACAATGACGGTAATGAGGCTCACGGCCCGCCTGCTGGTGAGCGGTTGCCGCAGCCTGTGGACGCCTGCAACATTAGAAACATTACAATCTCGTTGCCGACCCTTTAGAAATCTATTCATTCCCCCCTTGGATAATATATCGACACCTGCATGCAATAACATCTTAACTAATTTTTTTGTGAAATGAGTTAGATAGATTGATAGAGTACTCTTTATTGTACACCAATTAATAACTAATTCTTTACACAACACAACAATACAAAAGTGTACATTGGGCGGTCTTATCGCAGACAGCGATCTCTTCCAGACAACCTTTAGATGGAGAGAATTGTAAAAAACGTAAGTGCCAGTCAGTGACATCTAGATTGATATTCTAATAAAACTAATAACTTATAGTAGATATTTAAATTCAAAATAACAACATTAACAGTTATGTTGTATAGTTCTTGTTAACTTATAAAAATAAATATAAAAAATATATATAATAGTTTTACAACCTTAAAGTAGAGAAAATGCACCTAAAATAGATACAGATGTTCGTCTTGAACTTTATTTGAATTTTTAAATTTAAATCTTGATTTACACTAAAATCAGAAAAAGTGAGTACTGTGTGTGTGGAGGTCAATTCTCTTCGTTCTCTCTATTCTCACATCGATCAAAGCGGATGAGAACGGATTTCCATTCCAACTGGCGTTTTAAAATCACAGCCGTTGGTCGGGTTAACGTACGTGGGAACTGACAAGTGGCCCGGATCGATCTGACAAGGCCATTCGGGGCTTCCCCTCAGGCTGCTCGCTTTTAAACAGTCGAGAGCCAAGACAGGCCTGTTATACGCCACGTTGGAGAACAACTTCGTCTGCGAGGAACAAACAAATAAACATCGACGGATTTGGTTTCAGAAGCCAGGAAATTACTCGATCTGAGTAGTTTTTTTTTTAATATAGTTGATTTATAAAATTCGACATTTAACAATTTTAATAATAATATAGATAAATAGAAGATGGCAAGAAAAGTTTTTGCCTATTAAACATAATTTTATACCCCGGTGGTACGCCAGCGACCAAATGGTTTGTTTAACCTAAGCCACACAATAAAAAACCAGCCTCCGCCATTTAACAACGATGTGCAGTGACAATTAGCGGCGAGAGGGCTGCCGGCGATTACTCAACGGATTAAATTAGCGGTTCAGTTTCACACTTCTGGCGATAATTAATGAATTGGAACGGGAGCAGTTTCATAACAACCATCTCGGTGTGCTCTCGAGACACCATTGTTCCATATTTAGAATTTCCGACTTCAAAATAAATTCTGCCACTGGGTTCAAATCCCGGCTGGGACAAATTTTGTGTGATGAGCACAAATCTTCGTATCCGAGTCATGGACGTACATACATACACGTACACATACTCACGTCGATATCCCATAAGAAGCCGAAACCATAGTATAAACTACATACATACATACGATCACGCCTCTTTCCCATTGGGGTAGGCAGAGACCACTTCTTTCCACTTGCTACGATCTGTTAATAAGGTGTTAAAGTTCCTAATAAATCCTTTTTATAATAATATGGACCACCAATAAGTCCTTTTTATTTGTAAAGCTACCAAAAATTAGTGTTAATAGTTGCCTCGTTTTAACGCTTTGAGTGCGTACTGTTACTAATTTAAAAGACAAGTTTAATCATTAACATCATCATCATCATCAGCTCGAAAAAGTCAATTCCTGGACTCGGCCTTCCTCCTGAAAAAGGAGGGGGTTGCCATAATCTTCACGCTCGGCAGGTGTCTTGGTGATCGCAGTAGATTTTGATTGAATAGCAGGATGACGCTGCGGCCCATTATTGTGGTACAGCCCTTAGCTGGTTCTCGTAGCATCTGAATGTCGGCTTTCCGCTACATGGGAAATCCCTACAATCATAGATTTATATAAAAACCTTATGACCACTCTTACTTGAGCCCTCATACCATTACAGCGGCTACTAAAACAGGGAGCAAGCTTTATCTTCAATTCTACTGGACCGACAGGGATCAAGCTGTATCTTCAATTCTTTCTACTGGACCGATTTTGACGAAACATGCCGTAGTATTGAAGTCGGAATAGTCCCTTTAAAACTGTAATAATTTAACCAAAATCTGCCCGCTGGTTTTTGCGTGAAGCCCGAACAAATAGATAAACAAACAAACATCGACGGATCTGCTTTCAGAAGCCCTTAATTAGTCGATCTGAGTAGTTTATTTTTAAATATCTTTGAATTTTGAAAATTTGACATTTAACAATTTTATAATAGTATAGATGTGATAAAAATTCACCCTCTCTTAAACTCGTTCAAACTGAATGCGGACGGACGAACTTTACATAATCCCACTGCGCCGTGGCCATAATCTGAGAGCAGTTTGCAACTGCTGCTGTCGTTACAGTGAACGTCCAAACTGTGTACAAAGCTGCACGTCGTATCAAAATCAAATTAAACTAGTTAATACACCGAACTTTGCTTCCAATAATACAAATATTGTACCCATGATTCAGCTTGGAGACGTTTTTTGCGTTTCTAGTACTGCTTATACACACAGTGACTAAAACCGGAATAAACCAGTTTGCTCTAGCTACCACGTGCCTCGCACTCTCGCATCAGTCGTTTAAAGTAGCGTTAGAAGTTAGGTTTAATATGTATAATCTTAAGTACTTACCTATAATATATCTGTATCAGTTACCAGTATATCTAAGGCACGTAATGACGGAAAAAAACACAAATTAAAACATTATTTCCATCGAATTCAAAAATGATAAAATAAATCTTAAAGAAAAATATCAGCCTGTATACCGATTGTAGGCACGAAACATTTTATACGCACCCTCTGTCTGTGATATGGAATAATGTCAATCGTTTATGTACCTTCATTTTGTGTTTATGATAAATACTAATACTTATTTTTTAGGTTTTGTTATCGCTGGTTTATGTTTGTAAAAAAATGTTTTGTATTTTATAGTCTACGACACTGGTGTGCGGTGCGGTAACACTGGAATGAGCTTATGTTACACTATTAAGTTAATAACTTCTGTATTTTTAATAAAATAAATAAAATAAAAAATAAATATAAAAATAAAAACTCCAAAAAGTTTTTGCTTATTTATTAATCTGCTGACCGTGCAAACGCTAAAAGTCTAAGTCTATTAAGTCTGATGCGACTCTAATATTGTGGACATTTTTGCCGCACCCATTGATATATTAGCCTTAAATTCTCCGTGTCTTGATTTCTTCACATGGAGAGTTTAACACTGTATTGGCCACGCTGTTGCAATGATATTTCTTTTTTTTTAATATTTAGACTTAGGAAATTCATCTATTTCCAAGAACCGCAACAAATTATCAAAATCATGATTAGTTTCTTGAAAGTATATATAAATTCTTATACAAGACAATAGTTTTTAACTAAGTATTTTTTTATAGCACGATGGTGGAAAACAAGCTTACGGCCCGCCTGATGGAAATCAGTAACCGCAGCCCATGGACGCCTGTAACATCAGGAATATCACATACGCATTGCCGAACCTATAGAAATTCACTCACTCCCTCTGGAAGAACCCCATGCTATAGTCCTTCGGAAAAACCTCAGCAGTGAGTTCATTCCACAATCAGAGCGTTCTCGGCAGGAAATTCCTCTGAAACAGCACTGTACGCGACCATTGAGGTTCCAGTGTGTGAGGATGAACGCCCTGCCGATGGCGAGCGGTGCGATGGTGGAAAGTGGCTGAAAGTATAACTATATTTATACAGATATTAAGGCGGTCGCAAAAATTTACTTACGCCGCTCGGCCCATTGGGTTGCGTCTTACGCGAGTGTAGCACACACGCGTTAAACAAACATTTACTCATGTGTTCCGACCAATTCTGAAACCGTAAAAGAAAAAAAACTCTAACACGTAGAAATCCGATTCATATTAGCCTGCACGCAACGGACAAGGTGCCTTGTAGATTAATAAAAAAGTTAGGCGCACAGCGTTGTGCAAACTAAAATGTTCTGCAGTGCGTCAACGGTAGAGTCCCTATTTAATTAAATTTATTTACGGAGTGCATCTTCTGGTCTATTTCTTCTGTGGCTAAGTGCACTACACGCTAACATCACAAGCCATTGTTAAACATACGTTTTTCAAGATAATTTCTTTAGTAGTTCAAAGTTTATCTATCTATCACTAGAGTCCCTATTTAATTAAATTTCTTCACGGGATGCATCTTCTGGTCTAATTCTTCTATGCCAATACTGAGTTCCATAGTCACTTGAGCATAGTTCCATAGGCAACCTGTACAGCGCTCCAAGCGGAAACTTGAAGAACTAACATCACAAATATACATCACTTTAGTAAGAAAGACATAGAGAAAAAAACATCAAAAATATAGACAAAAGAACCTTCTTATGATCTTCGGCTACTCAGAAATATCTAGAAATAACGATCTCTTGTTGGTCTTTAATACCATCATAATAGACTGTTATGTTCGATACAATGTACGCAGAGCCGTCAACGAGGGTCTGTTGTACCAGGGTCACGCTTTTATTGACCCCCCTAGATATACGTACATGGGTTAAGTTTTAACGGTAAAATAGTATGGATCTGGAAAATTCATCGTTATACATTTATAATGCATATATCTATTTCATTAAGGATTGCAAAACTGAAGTGGCTGTGGGCGGGGCACATAGCTCGCAGAAGCGATGGACGCTGGGGTCTTAAAGTGCTGGAGTGGCGACCCCGAACCAGAGAGCGTAATGCGGGTAGACCCCCGACTAGGTGGACCGATGACCTGGTGAGGGTCGCGGGCAATCGGTGGATGCAGGCGGCTCATAGCCGCTCAATGTGGCGATCATTAGAGGAGGCCTATGTCCAGCAGTGGACGTGTGTGGGCTGATATGATGATGACGATGATATCTATGTTATTATTATTATTATCATCATCATCATCATCATCATCATCAACCCGTGGAAGTCTACTGTTGGACATGAACCTCCTCCATAAAAAGAAGGGATTTGTCATAATCTCCACGCTCGTCAAGCGTCTTGGAGATCGCAGTACATTTTGATTGAATAACAGGATACCGCTGCTGCCCATTAACCTGGCGCATCCCTCAGCCGGCTCTCACGGCATCCCCGGGGAGAAACTGAGTATAGTACAGTATAATATGACTGTATATCTATCTTGTCCCGTGTGAACATTACTTTACCGGGATTAAGAAGTATTTCGGGCCACTTTCCGATCCATTAACTATATCCATACAAAAAATCACGATACGTTGCTCCATTTAAGCGTGAAAGACAGATATACTAGCATGCTGGTATTTTACGTTCATGAAATTACTAGCCAATACCCGTGGCTTCGCCAGCAAAGTGATTTTTAGTGGTAATTTTGATAATTTATCACCTGTATTATATTTATACATATATTAGGGAAAATCCAATCAACATTTGTACAGTGATTTTTGTTTGACGACGTAATATATGTACATCTTGCGATAAATTATCACAATCACTACTGAAGCAGAAAAGTTTGAGGACTTCTGTCCCAAAGTGGAGAGTAAAATAGACCGCCATTTACTCAAGGTTTATGTAAATACACATTTATTTTTAGAAGCATATTTAAGAACCGATAAATACGGGGCGAAACGGCTACAAACGACAACACAAAGTTAAAAGAGAAAAACGACATTAAAGGGTGTCTGTATTGAATAAGGAACCCTCATATTGCTATGTGATAATATTATAGCGACCCATATTGTAATTCCATTTCATTTATTATGCAAAACATTGTATAGCTCGGCCGATGAGTCGTGGCACACTGAACATAGGCTCTCGAAATTTAGTGCCTTTCGCACGAACTTCAGTTTAGCTAAGACTCGTTCGTCAATGAGGATAAGTCGATTAGTCATGACCACTTTTAACGTAGGCTCTCTGAACCATCACTCCTTTCGCATGAACTTCATTTTGCCCAAGACTCGTCGGACATTGTAGATAAGATAAGCCATTGTCTCATGGCCACTCTAAACATAGGCTTTCGGAAATTTCGCGGCCTTCGCACATATGTACTTCATTGTGGCCAAGACTCGTCGGCCGATACGGATAAGACGATGAATAATGGCCACTCTTAACATAGGTTCTGCGAACTTTCGCGGCTTTCGCACGAACTTCGGTATGGCCAAGACTCGTCGGGCAATATGTATCTGGGCGAATGGACACGTTGTCATGCCATTCGCCACTCGATATTCGCGCCGTTAGGCCAAATAAATGGTAGCTACCATGGAGTCAAGATCGCGAAGAACCCCTTAACCAGCACTCTCGTGACGTCACTAAAATGTCTTAAGTATGAACATACCATTTCGGTGCGACCATGAAATAAGTTATTTTCTTGAACTTAAGTGCGATGATGTCATTGTGTTTATTTCTGGGCGAAATAGAACAGTACAGCATATTTTAGGGTTCCGCACCTTTACAGGATATATGGATTTACACATTATCCATAATGTGTATGTGTGGACTTGCTGCCTAGCGCTCTCTACCAATCTGCCGTTGAGTAGTTCTAACAAAGTAGGTACTGCAATAATAAAAGCTATCAAAATATGTTGACATCAAAATTTGTTTATATATGACATTCGTGGGCTCGAATCCCAGTCCCGTACCACTGAGTTATTATTTGTAATTCATGTACGGTCTACATTGTAGACACCAATG
>WUAW01004973.1:124-11379 GCA_017165845.1 Thaumetopoea pityocampa | reverse complement strand
AGTGCGCGGTTTGCACACCACACCACTGTCGTTGGGAATCTGATGAAAAATAAGAGCGAGCAAAACTTTATTACTCACTTGCTGAGACCCGCTGATATGTTTACAATAATTTAGTGATGGTGATTTATAAAGAANGGTGCGCGGTTTGCACACCACACCACTGTCGTTGGGAATCTGATGAAAAATAAGAGCGAGCAGAACTTTATTACTCACTTGCTGAGACCCGCTGATATGTTTACAATAATTTAGTGATGGTGATTTATAAAGAAGAACAAACTTAAAAGCAACCTATATCCTTTCCTCTCCACTAAGCCATTGGCTGCCGCGCCGATGGCTGCATGGCTAGACCGAGACAGACTATAACATGGACCGGTTAGACTCAAGATGACGGCTAGCGGTATCGACACGCCTCGTTACAGGGGGCAAAAAGTGGGCTACAGATAGCCAATTTGCTTATAGCACGTGGAAAGAGAAGTGGTCTTTGCCTACACCAACTCTTCGGTAGTATAGTAGTCAGTATCCCCGCCTGTCACACGGGACACCGGGGTTCGATTCCTTGCCGGAAAGCCAGGGAAAAAGACCTAATCGTATGTATGTATCTTCGAGTTTCGGTAAACCCATAAAAAAATGAGGACACTGTTCATAGCATAACTGTCCAAGCCGAGGCCTGAATCTTGCCCGAGGTGTCGTTGTCCCCCTCACCCCTCCTCGCCTAGCCTCTAAGGCAACGTACCGAGTGTAATCTACATTCGCGACTCTTGCCTGTGACGCTGTAAAAGCCATCCGAGGCCAACAACATCTCTCATTTCGTAAAAAATAACCACAGCAGTGACTATGGGGCTTACGGAGACGACGTTATACAGCTGCCCGGCTCTGCACGCTCCCGACAGCCACAGCCTACGCAATAGCAGCAGTCGGTGACTCGGGGCAAGACAGAGAAAACGATGATAACTATACCTTATTCGACCTTATACCATTCAAAACAATCAGAGTCGTAAGACCACACCGTAACAAACAGACAACGATTGGCATTTACATTTAATGTTAATACAAAATTAAAAAAATTTGGACTACGCGCGACTGAGCGAAATAATTCTCTAAATCCGTTTGGTATATTACTACGTTTATAGTAATGTACGGTTAGTAAATAAAAAAAATAAACAAATACTTTCTATACATTTTTTTATATTTTTTTATATTTTAGGTAGGTACTTAATATTTTACATATTAAATATAATTTAATATGTATAACAAACTTCTAACTTCACTACTCTGCTTATAAAGGACCGGTGCGAGAGTGCGAGGCGCGTGGTAACCAGCGCAAACTGGTTTATTACGGTTTTAGACACTGTGTGTACAGACACTACTACAAACACAAAAACGTGTCGATTTATTTGTACTTATTATCTCAATAAAGACCACCCACACTCTATTTGTGAGCGTATGTTAGGTGGTTAAAGTGTTACAATACCCTGTCCCATACTAAATCAGTACGTTGGTATGAAATTGACACATTGCCATATAACATTTTCCAGATAAATGTGCCCAGTCTATATGACAATAAAGGTACATCAACCCCCTTTTTTACGTGCAGAAAATGTCTGAACGCATTCCTTTCTGTTAAGGGCGCGACAGAGCGGTTATGTGAGGCTCACTCCCACTAAAAACCACATATAGTCCAACCCTTGCTCTTGTGCCACGGGGCTGTGCGAGCATTCGTCCACGGTGAATCATATCACCCCCCCCCCCTTTTTTTACGCACAGAAAATGTCTGACTCATACCGCTGCGCCAAGGGCACCGCACGACGGTTATGTGGGAATTGCACCCGCTAAAACCTGTGCGGCGTCCGCCTTGGCCCTCGCGCCCAAGCGCTGGAAGCACGCGAGCTGTCATCCGCGGTTATCATATCTACGCCCTGCCAAATTTCAAAACAATCTGTTCAACTATTAAAACGTGAACAGTAAGCAAATAGAACAGTAGAAATGTGGATATAAATGGAAATATGGATTATACATTGTATAGTATGGGGTTCTTAAAGAGGGGAATAAGTAAAGGCGTCCATAGGCTGCGGCATCAGACGGGCCGTAAGCCTATTACCCAACAGCGTGGTATAAAAAAATAACATCTTATATCGAAGTCTTAGTGTAAACTAGGCGCATTTACATGTTTTTCCGAACATAGAGCAGAGAGGTATTACAAGTAGTAATTTTGTATAAAACGCGATGCCAGTGAAAGCAAAAATAACGCCTTTAATAATTACCGCTTTCTATAATGACGTCAATTAACGCACGTTAACTTTCAATTATGACAATAATTCGTGCGTCCTTTTTACCGATGCCTACGGCGCCTTCTAGGGGTCCGCAAGGAACATCGAAAAATTTGCAATAAGATGACTCGTGAAATCCGAGATTAATCCAACCGGCTTTATTATTAATTCATTAAACGAAGAACTTGGATATAATCCTATGTTGCTTAATAAAGATTTCATTCAACGACCTAAAACATTAGGGTAAATTCATGTCAATTAACTTAATAGCTGAACACTTTAGAGACGTAGTAAAAGCTAAGTTAAAATATTTTAACATTCATCACCATTGGACATGGACCACCTTTCCACCTTTCCTTAAAAAGGAAGGATTTGCTGCACGAGGGATTTCCCACGCTTGGCAGATGTCTTGGAGATGGCATAAATTTGGCTTGAATAGCTGGATAAGGCTGCTCATTACCCTAATATATTCCTCAGCTAGTTTTCACAGCACCCAAGGGAAGAGATGGAGTGGCGCTATTGTTACGCCGACGCCACACAACAAATTATAACATTACTAAGGTATAATTAAAGATTAAATTAAAACAGAGTAGATTCACTAGTGCTTACAGATCCCAATAAACTATTTCTCTATCTCTCCTTGCCATAACTATCTTCGTCAATGACACCTTTTCTTCGTGCCTCCTATCACCCGTAATCATATAAATAAAGCCCTCGCTCATGTATCTACTTATCATCCCGTAGTTCTAGTTTCACTTCTCTCTGTATTTGTTTAAACTTTTTTTATTTTTAATGAAAAGCAAGAAGATTGGTCATGCAATTTTGTAGTTTAATCCGCCTATTTCTGGAACACTTGCTATCGATAAAAGGATGTCTAAATCATTCTTTTGAAAAGTTCGAGAGCTCTTATGAAAGTCGATCGGAAGAAAGACGGTACTGGTCATGGAAAGGGTGTGACAGTTGCTTGCCTTGGGAGACGACCTCGTGCCCGACCTGATGAAGTGTTAGTTGTATATTGAAAAGTTAGAATTGAAGTTAGTTAAACTCATCATGGAGAAAGTGTAGAAAACTGAATCGTATGACCAAAAAACAAAAAAAAGCAAAGCAACAAAAGGTCAACGGTGAAAAAGAAAAACCAACTTTATATCCAGATACATGGTAGCATAGTGGATACAGCTTCGTCCCAAATCCGAGGATGGACAAGTCTCAGGTTCGATCCCCGGCTGACAGACTAACTACTGTTAGAAACTTCTCTGTGTTTTGGGAGGCACGTAAAATAGTAGGTCCCTATAGGTTGGTGTCTCATCAACACTGATCGTTAACAGAATTGTGGGGTCTTAGTAAGACCCCACAATTCTGTTATGAATCAATCATTTTAACCCGCCTTACAGTCGTATCCCCTGCGAAAAAAAAACAGCAGACACTAACCCAAAAAGTCGGAACAATGCTAGGTCGAGAATGGTACGGACCCCAGTTTCATTAAACTTGTCCAATGATTATTCGTAAATAATATTCAATTAAAACTGTAGGTATGTTCGCAGTATGATATTAGGTTTACAACTGCTACTTTGGTTTAATAGTCATTATTCATAATCAACTACGACTAATAACATATTACGTAATAAAGTTATTATTTTCTGATGCGTGATGTTTTAAATGTAATGACTTCAAGGTACGAGAGCCCTTTGTATTAGGACGCAGGATGTGCGTATGTAAATGAAAGAGATTCTATAGTTAAAACAGTTTAATTGGGTATTACTAATTGGTAGGTTACGAAATGGATACTCATTTCGCTCTGTAACCGAAATAAACTGGTTAAAGTCAAACGCGTTAGATAGCAGATAGCAACACTCTTGAGCCTCTATTTTCGGCGGCTTTATATCAAAGGAATTTTAACGATATACCGGTTAATAACGGTTAATGAACGCTAACCTTAAAGAGAACTTTATTTGCCAATAACATTTAATATACCGGTTTGAAGGAAAGTTATGTACTAATGGCCAAACCGGATTGGAAATTTAACCGGTTTCCGAACCCTGGTGATACTTTCTGGATTATTCATTTATTTTATTTTTACGGTACAACCGTTGACAATGAACTTGCAACCATTTTGTTATACTGCTGCTGTCAATTTCGTTTAGACACGTCAAAATTAAAAGATCGCGATCTCGGAACATACGAACTAAAGATACGCAAAAACGCAAATTTTTTTTAACCGTTTAACAGAAATGTAGGTTGGTACTCTCTATAAATGTTTGCTATCTCGTTTTGGCATTTGACATTAGAAAAAGATAGGGTGAGACTAAATTTAGTTGTTCTGTTACAGCAGAATTAGCATTATTGAAGAAGTTAGTTTAGTAGATTGGTGGTCTAAGAGTGCCAAACACGGTTTGCAATCGAATGATCGTAGGTTTGATCCCAGTCCCGTACCAGTTAATTATTTTGAATTCATGTACGGTCTGCTTTATAGACACTAATGTATTTAACGGAGAAGGAAAACTTCGTTAAGAAACCTGCAGACTCGCAAGTGTGTGAAGTCTAGCAATCCGCACTAGGCCAGCGTGGTAGACTACGTCCAAATCCCCCCCCCCCCCCCTAATCAGGAGATCCGTGACCCCGTAGTGAAGATAAATATGAACTGGGGGTGATGATGGGGATGGGGACGTTGGGGGAGGGGGGGGGGGGCACCTACCTGATTAAGGGAGATCCGTGCCCCTGTAGTAGAGATGAATGTTGTCTGGTGTTGATGACAATATGAGGTTTGAAATGTAACAACCGAAATACGATTAAGCTAATTATTAAAATACATTATTAATAAATTTCAAAAAAATATATCCATCAATTTAAAAATACTAGCTGTTACACTGAATACAGTCAGTCCTGTGTGCATTGAACTTTACTTATGTCGAATAAAAATCACCACCAACCGCCAGAGGTCCCTTTGGTTATAAATCAAGTCCCGACCTACTGTTTGCGAGGCGATGGACCGGCGACCTTAAAGATCGCGAATTAACCATTCATTTATTCATAGTGTACTTGGGGCATTAGCATATTTTAATACATTTTTCTTTTGTTTTCGTCTATTACTTTACACAGAAAAACACGAGACAAACACTGCGCGCGGTCCTTCGTAAATATTATTAGTATACGTAAAACGAACAAATGAATTATTGGAGTAAATGAAACAACAACAAGACACTATCGACATTTTAGTTATATGACTGTATGAAAACTCGAGATCATCAATTAAACGGCATAGATATTTTAAGGGAGTACTACTTAGTCCCTTAACTTGTCCGGTAAATAGACTTAAGTACACGACTAAGTACAAGTAAACTAAGGTGTACAACCAATGTGTGTTACCAGTGATGACTTACGGCTCTGAGACGTCGTGCTTCACAAAAGATCTTATTCAGAGGCTCAATGTCGCGCAGCGAGCTATGGAGAGGACTATGCTCGGTATTTCTCTACGAGATCGAGTCAGAACTGAGGAGATCCGTAAAAGAACCAAAGTCGCTGACATATCCCGTAGGATAAGCAAGCTGAAGTGGCAATGGACAGGCCACATAGCGTGAAGATCAGATGGCCGATGGGGCAAAAAAGTCCTTGAATGGAGACCACGTACTAACACGCGCAGTGTGGGATGACCACCTACGAGATGGACCGACGACCTGGTGAGGATCGCTGGGTCTCGCTGGATGCAGGTGGCTATGGACCGGTCGCGCTGGAATTCGATTGGAAAGGCCTATGTTCAGCAGTAGACATCTAGCTGAAATAATGATGATGACATGAGTAAGCGACCCCAGCCTCCCGAGCTACTACTGTCTCTCCCTACTCCTTCCGAGATAGTAGTATCCAATATTCCTTCTCCAAAATTCCATATTCCTAGTTCTTCTCCTTTTTCGTGGGAACACAATGAGAAACTTTAACACTTTTGAACCCTATAAAAATGGCAGCAACGTGGTTCACCACCCAACACGTCTTGTTTCCGATGGAGGTGAAAAGTAAGCTACAGATAGCCACTTTACTCGTACCAAGTGGGAAGTAGTGGACTCTGCATATAGTGGTCAGTATCCCAGTACGCGGATGACCGGGACTATATTCCTCGCCGGGGAACCAGGGAATAAGGCGTTATTGTATGTACGCATGCAGGTGTTTTAATAATGTGTAGGAAATGGGCGACATTTTAGAAGTTAACACTTTAGTGGAACACGCAAACACTAAACGCTTGGTTAATTACAGTCAAATTATTTATTTCTGAACGGATTTATAAAATTCTTTCTATATAGATAACACATAATATATAGATAACAAAATTTGTTAATTAAACTAATATTAAAAAAATTAATTCGACAACCCTATTCTACTGGGACACATACTGCTACTGATAGTGAAACTGCGCAAGTAAAAGCAATATGTTTGTACATATTTCACAATATTTCAAAATAAATTCTTTTCGCATATGCAAATAATGTCGACGCACACCATTAGAGAAAAAGAGAAACACATTCGTCATCAGTAACAGATAGTGTGATAGTGAGACGCCCTTTAGTCTCACAAAGCGCTCGATCAATGCATATACAATCGTTAATTTGCATTAGTTGTAAATTTTAAATCATTGGGTTTGTATACATACAGGAGGATCCTGTATGTATACAAACCAAAATATGTTTATAGTCTCATAATTAATATCAAAGACTAATTTAGGATATTTTTCTGGTAAGGTTTTTCATTGAATATTTTTTTCTAGTCTCATCCCTAAACAACTAATACTAGATAATTGCATTAAACCTCCATAATTTTCGCACTTGGAACGAAACCTATGTACTGTTTTGTATGTGCTTCTAAGTATGAGTTACACGCTTTCCTGTTACGCGGAAAGCAATATTGTAGTTAGCACTAATCCTGAGTCTCCACTTACGCGGTTTCGACTTACTCGTACGCGAAATCAATTACCGCTTGACTATCGGTAATATCATAACTTGTAAGTAGATCACTTGTAACATATATTCATAATGTTCTTGATTGCGGACCACTGCTCATTTAATTCTTAATCCGGAAACAAGTAAGTATAATGCCATATTATGTTCACTTGCCTCGGAGTCTTGCGTGCAATATTATAAAAAAAAAACCATGGGAATATCGATGTACATACATGAATATACTTTAAGAATTAAAAGATAGTCCGCTGTTGTTTTAGCATAATGTGATAATTCATATACTTTTCAATTCCGTAAAAAGCATACATACATGCGAGGTTAATTGTCAAACCCTTTAAGCTTCACTGAGCGTATGTTTATAGATTGCCTTCCTATGGCTTTATTGGCAGATTTATTGCTTTGAAAAACTTTTAATATTAATGAAGCCAGGAGTATGTTCTTTGTAAATTTATGATAATAATAATAATAAAAACACGGTATAGTGGTGCTTCTTAATAACTGCCACACGCGAAGCAATCTTGTACAGTACAATAATACCCCGCTTTATGCGAACTCCGCACTGCGCGAATTCGTTACAACGCTATTTTAAAATTCGCGCCAATTTGGCTTTCTTTATGTGGATGCTATGATTGGTGGAAATGTTACAATATCATGATGTTTGTACAAAACATTGCTGTAGCTTAGAATTAAGCTGAGCAACATAAGTAGAGTTTGGAGGAATTTTCGTTCTGATGTCTACATCGGAACGAAAATTCCTCTTCTAAGAGGCACCCGATAGAAGTGTGCGAGTTATATTCGGGAACCACACAGTCGTCAAACAGTTCAAAAGTGTATCTTCAAAAAAACTTTTATATACTCATTTACTGGTTTATTTATGGAAGCTGAAATCCTCAGCCAAGGATCGTGTAGTGCATTGGTACCCAAAGTGGTCTATATCGATACCCAAGGGGTCGACAATAAACTGCAAGGGTCCACGCCAGCTGTCAAAAATATATTTGAAGTTAATGAATTAGCAGTATTAGTAGACCCCCTATGTCTATCTAAAACCGCAAAACATGGCAAGTGGTCTACAAGACCTAAGAGTTTGGGATCTCTGGTGTGGCCCTTATACTGACGATGCTTTCGATTCCATAAGATCGGTTACCCTTCATACTGCTCCAAAAACAAGAGAACTGTATTAGTTACTCTGATCGCACAATGTGTAACTACTCCATTGTGCAATTATATCAATAAAAATAAATTGGCACGAATAATTTACAGCAGCGAGCGCACGTTTCACACGTCCGCCTCGCCTGAGTGAAATGACTGCTCTGATGTGTGGATGGTCTATTCGTGGTCGTAGCGACCACACTACCTTGATAAGGCAATAGTTATGGTCATAATTAAATCAACACCTAGGTGTAGGCACGATTTATGGACAATTTTACAGTGCCAATCAATATGGCATATGGCGATGGAGAATAGCTGTGGTGGCGGCCTATTTTCGCATATCAAAGATTACCACCATAATTAATCCGTGTGTGGCCACACTACCGTTTGTTCAGTGTGCAACATGAGCTTATCGGAAACGCACGTATGAATAGGCGCTCGGGGTTTTGGAATTATTCCAATCTGAACCGTGTCCATATGATACCCGACAGAAGAATCATAGAAATCGTTGTGTACAACATAATGCTTGGCGTCGAATCAAACAATATTTATCATTTCCAGGTACCAGAGATGATTTATACCACAGATGATTAGCTTCAACCTCCATCTTAAAAAATTATATATTTTACCGCCTAGTTCATTGCCATATCTGGGTAAACTCTAGTGTAACCGCGCCACTTCACGCGGTAATTTAATGCTATAATTATTGCCGTAACAAGCAGTAGACGGTATAGGTAGTGTAGTCGTAACATGAGAATTGGCCAACTCCTTTGATCTGGCGCACGATTTACCGCCATATTGGTGATCGTGCGCCAACACAACCCAACTTTATCAAACATTCACGAACACCTCTCCATACGCGAAGGGTTTGACGGACGGTTGGACTGTTGGAAGATTGTGTGGTGTCAGCAATATAGATATTTATAAGAATTAAGAACGTTATGTAAGGTTGTCAGTGGTGCCTGGATGAAGGTAACAGCAGACAGAGAATTATGGTGGAGCGATTATATTCACCATTAGGTCGATAAAGGATGAATTAGTAAAATATTCAAAATATCAGAAGACAAGATTACGATGGCATCTAAAAAGCTCGGTGTGCTGAATAAAGCGAAGCGGTAGTTCGGCAAAGACTGTTAATATATAAAAGGTAAGTCCGGCTCGATGTGGAGTACTGTTGTTATCTCTGGGCAGATGCACCTGGATGCCAGCTTGGAACTTATGACTCAGCTCAATGTCTTTGAGAATCGTCGGCGATCCCATATTAACAAGCGATATCGAACCCTTAAGTTTAATGAAAGCTTTCGCCTCCTTATGTGTGTTCTACTGCTTGTACAATAGGTTGGGTAAGAGAAGTTGTTTAACATGATGCCTACGGCCATTCTCTATCATCGCATCACCCGCCATCGGCAGAGAGTTCTAACTCACACATCAGAACCTCAATGATCGCGTACAGTGCAGTTTCAGAGGAATTTCTTCCCGCGAATGATCCGATTGTAGAATGAACTCCCTGTTAACATTATCCAAGGGTCTACAGTATAAGGTTCTTCAAGAGAAGAGTAACCATATTTCTAAAGGGTCAACATGCATATGTTACTCCTGATGTTGCAGGCGTCCATAGTCTGCGGTAACCGCTTATCATCAGACAGATCTTAAGCCTATTTGCCACCACGTGATATAAAAAATCTTTGAATAGAAAAATGACACTACTGTTCTGAAATTGATATATTTCCTACTGTCACAAATACACGTTTATACAGTTTTAACCTTCACAGTAAGTTATATGAAAGCCTAAAAGTTAGATCAATAAATCGAAAACAACTTACTCCCCGGAAAACGCCATTGTCCCTACCCCGTATAACTTGCACACATTATTTTCATAACAAAAACACGCAATAATACTTATGAGACCGTTAAAAGTACGTTGGCCAAAGATCTATGGAATTTATTCACCCCCTAGGCAGAGATCGCGTTTCCATTGGCGTACGAACATGAAATTGGCATAGGAAATGAACTCGCGCACTCCAAGTAAATTGGTATAGGGATGAATGTATGCAATAAAGTATGATTTGAGGACAAATACGACCCAATTAATGTCATATCGATGCGAGATCGAGTTATCATTGTTTTTTTAATGTAAGATACATTATTATATAATCATAGTAGAGAACCTCGTTTATCTATCGCCTATGGCGAGTAAAAATGACTCCTAACCTGCTTTCCCTCTTCCTTCCCTCTCGTAATGTACTGAATATAGTACGGAAGTGTGAACGAATACCGTCATAAACACTTCAGACATTTTAGTTTGTCAAAAGTGGCCTTGGTACTCGCCACTCACCTTTTTGAATCAAGTTGCTATCATCTCCCTCCCGACGAAGTAATAAGTAAAATTATATGTTATTAAAAATATACTCGTAACAATAGGCGCAATAGAGGCAACGAACTAGGCTTAGCAACTGTTACCTAATGATAATGGTCAAAGATATGAAATTGCCGATTTTTAATACTGGAAATCGAAAAGTATGAAAATTGATAATTTTCTTTCTACTTAGAATTCCAAGTTCAAATTAATTTTATAATAAAGCTACGACATTTCTTTTAAAAATTTAATTTTAATAAAATGTTCATTTGATTTTCCGATGTTCGATTTTTCTTTGATATCGGTATTTCTTTTACCATAGAAAAATCGAAACTGCGCATTATTTTCGAATACGTTTCCTTCGTGGGACCAATGCAGTAGTACAGACGGCGCGACAGTATCAACGACGTGTGTCGATCAGATACCATAAGTGAACGTACGGTAAGTTTTTGGTATGATCGCTTCCGCTCTGGAGATTTTAATCTCAACAATAAGCACCGTGATCAACCGGACGTCTACCTACCTACCTACCTACCTACCTAC
>WUAW01004969.1:25990-37157 GCA_017165845.1 Thaumetopoea pityocampa | reverse complement strand
GGCAATGGGCAGGCCACATAGCGCGAAGATCAGATGGTCGATGGGGCAAAAAGGTCCTTGAATGGAGACCAGTACTAGCCAGCGAAGTGTGGGACGGCTACCTACGAGATGGACCGACGACCTGGTGAGGATCGCTGGGTCTCGCTAGATGCTAGTGGCTATGGACCGGTCGCGCTGGAATTCGATTGGAGAGGCCTTTATTCAGCGCGTGAATGCCGGTTTTTCGCTACATGGGAAACCACGACACAATCATAGATTTATATAAAAATCCTCAGAACCACTTTTACTTGACCTCTGGTACCTTAACGGTGGCTACTACAACAGGGATCAAGCTGTATCTTCAATTCTACTGGACCGATTTTAGTGAAACATGCCGCAGTATTTAAGTCGGAATAATACCTTTATATCACCTTTATAATAAGAGTGTAACAGTTTCACTAAAATCTACCCGCCAATTTTTGCGTGAAGCCAGCATAAACAAACAAACATACATCAACAGATTTGGTTTCAGAAACTCTCAATTAGTCCGTCTGAGAAGTTGTTAAATATCTTTGATTTTTGAAAATTTGACATTTAATAATTTTAATATTGTAATAGATAGATAGGTGTAGCTACAATTTCTAAACTGCATGTTTAACATCGCACTCATATTTTGGTAGCGATTGATATTTTCATTTGACATACGTACAATGTTGCCAGCTAAAAATAGTTGCCTTTTCTAAAGGTATTTGCGCGGCCATTGTTCATTGTCTTAGATGCATGGTAGATGCGCCAAGTCTTACTACATTTTACTGTCAACCGTCCTACCATAGTTCACCATCCTAAGTTGCACGCGACCCGAGCAGTTCCCGATCTTACTGCGATAAGATCGAATCGACGCATAAAATCAACTAAATTATTGTCTACATTGAAATTCACATTTCAGCTCTAGACAACGCGTGGAATAATCTTCTATTCCTATGTAAGTAGGACATAATATTATCAATTGTAAAAGGGAATTGGTGGTGTACTGGTGTTAGACACGGTTTACGATCGAAGTGTCGCGGATTCAATCCCGGTCCCGTACCACTGAGTTATTATTTATAATTCATGTACGGTCTACACTGTAGACACCAATGTACTTAACGGAGAAGGAAAACTTCGTGAGGAAACCTGCATGCTCGCATGGGGGTGTGAAGTCTACCAGCGCGCACTAGGCCAGGGTGGTAGACTACGGCCTAATTCATCTCCTGATCAGGGGAGGTCCGTTCTCCTGTACTTAGTGGGGCACAAATGACTGGGGATGATAAGTGATGATTATCAATTTATTATAATAGGATTTATCCGAGAATATTGTCATTTATCTATATAAGTATGTAATATATGTATCGTTGTCTAGTACCCAAGACAAAGGGAATCCTAATTTGAGGCTAGATGGGTATGTTAGAAAAAAATGTGTCCATTATTATTATGGCGTGTCATAAACAGTAAAATATAAATTATGCGCTGTTAACTGTTTCAAATTCCAATAATCGAACCATTAAACGATTAATCACAAACCGCAGTTTCACTGTCCTCCCGTGTATTTTTTTTTCTGCAAACGATTTTACAAAAAAGGATAGCATTCACGTCGCCAACCGATCGCTCTTAACTACGCCACGTTGTAATACAAACTATATAGCTCAATTATAATCTTTATGCGTTTGATGATAAGAGTTACTCCAAACGCAATTATGGTTTTGTTATGTAACATCGCCAATGCAGCTGTGATAATATAAATTAGTCTTTATCTAAGAGCATTAAGGCCGTTATTGTATGAATGTAGAGTTGGTTTGTATCGTAACTAGGGCGGGTACCTTGAGAGCCGCATTTACATTGCCTGGCCTCGCACGGTCGCTGATCCCTCGGCCTTAGCGGCTCGCAACATTGCACGCAGTGTATAGTGCAGTTTCCTTCCTCGCTATTATCTGTTTCCTATCCGAGCGTCTAATCCATTTTGCGATATTGAAATTGGGTTACGGCTTCAGAAATGGCTTGTTTTGTATTTGTTTGTAGTCGATCGTCGGATAGAACTGAGTCATTAGGCGTATCGTCTGTTTTCATTTTTAAGTAGTAAACTGTGGCGATGGCATAATAACAGCGTTGGTGTTAACAAGCTGAGGAAAGTATCAGAGTATTGGATACCGTCTTCAACCTGCGATTCGACAAATATCTACTATGATTTATAAACCTACTATCTTTTAACCTCAACTTCGCTAGTGTTGATGCCCTTAAATATATTAATGTCGTGAAAATACCAATTTTTTCTATCCCTTAGGAACAGTTTTTTTTTGAGATAAAATGTAATTTCGACGTTACATATTCGAAGAGATGTTCTATATATTTTTGTTCCTATTTTTAACGTACCGTATTTGATCTGTCAGGCCTCAGGAGGCTAAATACGTGTCAGAGCCCGTTGAAAATTTAATATTTCTATCCTTCGGAAACAGTTTTCTTTTCGTGATAAAAGGTGCCCTATATCCTTCTCTGTACCCACGAAAATATGTGTACAAAATTTTATGATGATCAGTTCAGTAATTAGGGTGTGAAAGCGTAACAAACATATATAAAAACTCATATTCGCATCTACAATATTAGTTAGGATTAGGATGCGATTTATATCAAGTTTGAAGTCTATGGCATATCTCTCTTGTTTATTGAGCAAGTTAACCTTCAGTTGTGGATTTAAACAGGCCGATCGTTTGAAAGCAAGTAAAAGAATTTATGTGATATGCAACGCTTTACAGAGAACACAAAATATTTACCCAGGGGTATATACAAAAAGCTCAAAGATTTGCAAAGCTGAAGTGGCAGTGGGCGGGGCATATAGCTGGCAGAACTGAGGGATATTGGGATCTTAAAGTGCTGGAGTGGCGACCCCGAACCGGAAAGCGTAATGCGGGTAGACCCCCGATTAGGTGAACCGATGACTTAGTGAAGGTCGCGGGCAATCGGTGGATGCGGGCGGCTCATAGCCGCTCGGTGTGGCGATCATTAGAGGAGATCTATCTCCAGCAGTGAACATCCTGGGTTAATATAATGATGATTATCAAAAATGACTAATTCTATCTATTATATTTACATATATGTATATTTATAAAAAATAATGAAAACATTTTCTATCTAAAAAACGTGTAGGATTGACCTCAATCAAAGGGCGCACCAAAATACGGACCTGAGACCACCGTAAGGAGGGGTCTGAGGGCGTTGAGAGGGACATCTCACCGCCCGCCCAGCCACGGGCCCAACGAGACATCAGATGCATCGTCTGACTGTAAGAAGAAGGAGGAGAGGCTCTGTATTTCTCCCAGAAGAAGAGGACAGGTCCAAAGCCCGCCGAAGCTGTGGCAGAATGCTCACGTGATCACACGGCTTCGGCAATATGGGTTAGAGAAGATCACTTGGGGGCTTTATTTTTTTTGGGTGCGAGCCCCACGTAACCTTTCTAAGGTATGCGGCAGACATTTCTCCCCGGTTAAAAAATAAATAAAAAAAAGGATTGACCTCACTGATTAAATTTAAGAATAAAATTTACTGAGTATTATTAAATTATATGGTGGAACATCCCGATTCATATGAAACGTGGACTTTGTCGCCCTCGATAGTGCGAGTGTATGATTGAACTGACATGTGTATTATTTAATTATCTACGGTTACACAAATATAATTTATATCGGATACGGAACGCACTGTGGGCAACAGGGCCATCCAGAATTATATGTCTACTAGCTTTTGCTAGCGACTCCGTCCGCGTGAAGGTCGATTTTCCCCTACATGGGAAGTCCCGAAACAATCATAGATATTTAAAAAAAACCTTACAACCACTTTTACTTGACCTCTCGTACCTTAACGGCGGCTACTAAAACAGGGATCAAGCATTATCTTCAATTCTACTGGACCGATTTTGATAAAACATACCGCAATATTTAAATCGAAACCTCTAAGACGGTAACAGTTTGACCAAAATCTAACCTCTGGTTTTTGGGTGAAACTCGAACAAACAAACAAACATCGATGGAATTGGTTTCAAAGCCCTTAATTAGTTGATCTGAGTAATTTTTTAATATATTTGATTTTACAAAATTTGACATATAATTTTTTTTTAATAGTATAGATAGATATACTATTATTAGTGAGCACAATTATATATCTATAATAATTATTAATTAATTACTATTGAACAGCGAGCTATGGAGAGGGCAATGCTCGGAGTCTCTCTGTTGGACAAAATCCGAAATGAGGCTATCCGACAGAGAACTAAGGTTACCGACATAGCCACGCGAATAAGCGAGCTGAAGTGGCAGAGAGCTGGTCATATTTGTTGCAGAACCGACAATTGTTGGAGCACGCGAGTACTGCAGGGGAGACCGCGTTTGGGCAGACGTAGTGTGGGACGCTCTCCGGCTAGATGGAGCTACTGCCAGCCGCATTCCGCAGACAATTGGATCGGATGCGTGCAGCCAAGGATCAGGCTAAGTGGCGCGTCTTGGGAGAGTCTTACGTTCAACAGTGGACTGCCATAGGCTGATAATGATGATTATGAATGATGACTATTATAAAATTGTCAAATGTCAAATTTTGTAAAACAATGATATTTTAAAACAAACTACGCAGATCGACTAATCAAGGGCTTCTGAAACCGAATCCGTCGACGTTTGTTTGTTTGTTTTTTCGAGCTACACGCAAAAACCAGCGGGTAGATGTTGGTCAACCCGTTACAGTCTTAAAGGTATCCGAATCATGGACGTATTTATCTATTTAAGTATTTTTTACCTTTCTAAGTACATTGGTGGTTTAGTGGTTACAGACACTACTTACGATCGACAGGTTTTGGGTTCGATCCCGGTCCCGTACCACTGAATCATTCTAATTCATGTACGGTCTACATTGTAGACACCAATGTACTCAACGGAGAAGGAAAACTTCTTCAGGAAACCTATTTGCCCACATGTGTGCATGAAGCCTATCAACCCGTACTAGGCCAGCGTGGTAGACTACGGTCTAATCCCCCTCCTGATGCAGGGGAAGTCTGCAGTAGGGACGAATATAGACTGGAGGTGATGATATTAACTTAAATTGTATGGAGGTACTTCGATACATTAAGGTTGAAAAAACTCAGTCTAGAGCAGAGGTTCTCAGACTTTTTTTTCTCATAGATCATTTTCAAAATTTAGCTATTACCGGTGGACACCCTGCAGCTACATTTTTACCATATTCCCAAAACTCGACAAAAAATGTGAAGATTAGATCTGACTACGGAAATTTGCGTACGCCAACGTAGACCCCGTCGAGTTTCCCGTGGACCCCTGGACCACTTTGGGAACTAAGGGTCCAAACAAAATTTTAGGATTTTTCAAAACGTAAGTCAATGGACATCAAACGCTTTCTCTGATACCTTTTTCGGGTAGCTATGTCGAAATGTCGAAAATAACAACTCCCCGAAACTTTGAAACAACGTCGGAACGGTATCGTGTCGAAACAATCGAGTTGGATCGATCCCGCTCACGGATCGCAACTTATCGCAACCCGACTCGATACGTTCGGAAGATCGCATTGGCGGCAATTAGTACGTGCGTTACGTTGCGACATTCGAGAGTTGTCCGCCGCTTGCGAAACTCGCCGAGACCTTGGGCACACACGCTCGCCGCCCGGTCGGCTCGCGCGGAGCCGTGCGCTGATGGAGTGCCGGGCTACAAGCCCAGGGCCACGTTGGGAATATATGTACATACTATTGTAAAATTGTTAAATTTTGTAAATTAAAGATATTAGTAACGACGTCACATAATATAACAGGCCATGGATACAAGATCAGTCAAAAAAAAAATTAAATGACATATGACAAGTGACAGTTGAAATTAATTAATCTATATACACTATTATAAAATTGTTAAATGTCAAATTTTCAAAAATTAAAGGTATTTAAAAACAAACTACTCAGATCGACTAATCAAGGGCTTCTGAGACCAAATCCGTCGATGTTTGTTTTATTGTTTGTTCGAACTTCACTCAAAAATCAGCGGATAGATTTTGATCAAACTGTTACAGTCTTAAAAGTACTATTCTGACTTAAATACTGTGCAGTGTGTTTCATCAAAATCGGTGCTGTAATATTGAAGATACAGCTTGATCCTTGTTTTAGTAGCCGCCGTTAAGGTACGAGAGGTAAAGTAAAAGTGATTAAACTTTTTATACATATAAATCTATGATTGTGTCGGGATTTCCCATATAGTGAAAACCCGAAATTTACGCGGGCGGGGCCGCGAGCAAAAGCTAGTAGCAAAATAAATGAAAAAAAAAAATAAATAGAAGGTACTCATTCAATTATTTGTAGTTGTTTTTTAAATATCTTTGATTTTTGAAAATTTGACGTTTAACAATTTTATAATAGTATAGATTAATTGATTTCTACTGTAACTTGTCATATGTCATTTAATGTTTTTTTTTCATTTTTTTTGGCTGCTCTTACAAGTCGTATCCATGGCCTGTTATATTATGTAACGTTGTCATTATTATCAGCCTGAACGATTCCTTTCTACCTTTCAAGTTGTATAATGTAAATTTACGACTGCATATTATTTGAAGTGGTTACGTAAAGGTGCATAAACGCGCCGGCCGACTGCATGTCCGCGACCCGTGGCCTTCAACGCCCATATGTGGACCATTTAGAGCGCACTGAATTCCTGCACTTAATCGACCACACTGTCACTAAAACATTTTGCACACATTGCTGTGTTTGTATCCTTTTTTCTCACGCAGAAAGTAATACTAATAATATTCTGGATACTTTCACACACATTGGTCTAGTCCCAAACCAGGATTCCCTGTATCGTGGGTGCTAGACAACGACATACATACTTATATAAATAAATACGATACATCTATACTATTATAAAATTGTTAAACGTCAAATTTTGTAAATAAAAGTTATTAAAAAAAAAACAAATCAGATAGATTAATTAAGGGCTTCTGAAACCAAATCCGTACATGTTTATTTGTTTGTTTGTTCGAGCTTAACGTAAAAACCAGTGGCATGTTTTGGTCAAACTGTTACAATCCTAAAGGTAAGGTGCTATTCCGTNATGTTTCATCAAAATCGGTCCAGTAGAATTGAATATACAGCTTGATCCCTGTTTTAGTAGCCGCCGTTAAGATACGAGAGTCCAACTAAAAGTGGTTCTAAGGCTTTTTATATAAATCTATGATTGTTTCGGGATTTCCCATGTAGTAAAAAAACCAACATACACGCGGACGGAGCTGCGAGCAAAAGTTAGTAAATAGATAAATACGTTCATGACTCGGATACAAACATTTGTACTTATCACACAAAATACGTCCACACCAAGATTCGAACCCGGGGTTCATTGGCACAAAAAGGATCAATATCACTGTACTAATCAGTCGTCTAAAATGCTTCCCGTATACCGCTATGTGGAGCTCATAGTGCAACGGTTATGTGGTGTTTGCGCCCACTAAAAATTACACGTGTCCCTTTGTAAACCAGTGCTGCCGGCCGCGAGGATAAAAATTGAATTGGAATGGTTAAATTAGAAACACTACTGGGATTCAAACCAGGACCTTACGACAAAACATTTTCACTACCATTAAATTCTTAATCGGCCGTCAAAATCTGTTGTGATCGCATTTAATTTCCAAGAAAATGCTGCTATCTACCACGCTGGATTCTTCAACTCCGTTGTATTCTTCTTTCTTGTGGTTGCCATGAGAAGAGATTGTTATATCGCGCTCTTGTTATGTCAGAATATTCAGTTTTTGTATCATGGATATTTATAGCTTATTCTCGATACAGTAATTCCCAAACTATGACCGCAGTGAAATGAGCGTTAAATCCGACCAACACTTTAAATTTGTATTCTGCGCATCGACTAACTTCAGATTGGTTAATAAGATGGGTGACTACTGTAAATGGTCACAGACATTCGAGAAGATTCGAGATAAGTTTTTGTTTGTTTATCTGTTACATTTTCACACCTTAAGCACTGAGCCGATCATCATGAAATTTTGTACAGACTGTCAGGGGTACAGAGAAGGAGATAGGGTACCAAAAAATTGCTCCCGAAGAATAGAAAAAATATTTTATAAAGTTATCAAATAATTATATTTTGTTGAGATGTTCGGCTGCGCAATTTAAAAACCCAGTAAGTGCTTTCTAAGCAATTTTACAGGAGAGACCAAAAACCTTTTGTACTACTCTATCTGTGGTCTTTGCCTACCCTTATGGGATACTGGCGTGAGTGTATGTATGTATGTATGTATGTCTGTCTATCTGGTACGCCTATAAGAAAAAAATGTATCTCGGTTTCTATTCGTCGCAGAACTACGGGAGTCAGTGTATTCAATAGTACTATACTAAGTTAACCCAAATATGCAAATAACATCGTTTTCGGAAAAAGAATTCGTACTGTGTTTTAAAATTGGTGTATTTAAGGACATCAACGCGAGCGTAGTCGCGGGTAGAAGCTAGTTTCCAATAAATGCGTACAAGCGTCGGTTAGATAATTCAGCGCTGTACCCTAATGGCGGTCTAACACACTAGTTTTTCACCATAACAAGCGTATCCATAGAGCGACCGGTTCACCTCAGAGTAAAGTGGGACAGGATGCAGGCTGGCGGCGCACGCGCACGTGTGAGGGCGCCACTGTGCGTGTGTGCGCATGCGTGTTACGTAACCGTGTAATCGCACGAGTTGACACTGTTACACTGATAACATACTGTTTCAAACGTGCGGTTCTTTTTTTATTGTGTGGTGTACCGGAATAATCATGACGTCACCGCATCTCATCCAGTGAACACTGCAAAATAATGTGATGGATAAAATAGCACCTTGCGGTGATCCTACGCGAAGTTTTCTCCTTGCAGTAATTTTAAGTAGGATTTCAACTTTTTGACACTTTTAAACAAGATTTTTTATACTCTTTCATCTCTCAGCCGCCATAAGACAAATAATAGATGCGCACAATATGCGAAACGCAAAACATATACCGCACTTATACCGCTACGCGATGCGGTCAAAGGCCTGTGGCCTTTACATATAAAGTATATTAAGATGTCGCTCAACACAATACCTCAGTGTTTAAAGACGAAAGTCTTCAATCAGTGTGTGTTACCAGTGATAACTTATGGTACTGAGATGTGGGCGCTAACTATAGGCCTTATGAGGAAGCTCAAAGTCACTCAACGTGCTATGGAGAGAGCTATGCTTGGTGTTTCCCTGCGTGATCGAATCAGAAATGAAGAGATCCGTAGACGAACAAGAGTAACTGACATAGCGCAGCGTATTAGTAGGTTGAAGTGGCAATAGGCAGGGCACATAGCACGAACAACCGATGGCCGTTGGGGCCGCAAGGTGTTGGAGTGGCGGCCACGAACTGGAAAGCGAAGCGTGGGCAGGCCTTACACAAGATGGACTGACGACCTGATTAGGGTTGCGGGAGGCCGCTGGATGAGGGCAGCGCAAGGCCGATCTTTCTGTAAATTCTTGGGGGAGGCCTATGTTGCAGCAGTGGACGTCTTTGGGCTAAGATGATGATGATGATGAAGATCTCGCTTCATCAATACTTCAAGATCTTACTAGTCTTAAAACCATTTAGTCACTAAATGAGTATAAAATCTTAGTCATGTTCACTGAATATCATTTACCTCCATTAAACAATTTATATCATACTAAAATTACGTGAGTGAGCATGTGTGTATGTTAGTTACTTTTTTACAGTAACGAATTGGAATGAAATTCGGAAATGAGATAGCTTATATCATGAATTAACACATAACTTACTTTTAGTCCCGGTAATAATTTTATTTAGGAGTTTTATATAATTTATTTTATAATTATGTTTCTTTTATATAAGAAGTGGCAAACGCGCAAGGGGGTCACCTGATGGTAAGTGATCACTGCTGCCCATAGACACCCCACAAGACCCAGAGGGGTCGCAGGTGCGTTGCCGGCCTTTAAGAACAGAAACTCGTTTCTTGAAGGTCCCCAAGTCTTATTCGCTTGGAAAAACCGCCGCTGGGAGCTCACTCCACAGGACAGTGGTGCGTGGAAAGAAATCACGCGAGAAACGCACGGTGGTGGATCGACAACTATCCAAGTGATGAGAGTGATATTATAAGTGTATTATCAGTAGATGCGGTATAAGGAAAAAAAGTTAAGGAAACACTAGTATTGTGCAGCGGGTGCGCTCGCGCGGCTCTTCGCGCGCGCAGCCGTGACCCACATGCAGTGATAGGAGCAAGTGCAGATCGTTGCGGCTGTACGTGGTAAAGTTTTACTTTCGATTACGCGCAAGCAGTTGCTCCGCAAAAAACTTGCCATTACGTAAATCACTGTTTATTATTAGTCCTAATTGGCTTTGTGGTGTTGGCATAATAATAGGGTTGGTCCATTTCTTCTCATATATATAAATACAGTCACACCATTTACCCTGGTTCTCTGGCGGGGAATCAAACCTCGGTCTCCTGCATAATCCACCACTTCTTTTCACTTACTACGATCGTTTAATGTAGAAAAGTGGATTGCCCCCACGGGAAATGAGACGTGTCGGATGGCGAACCAAGACGCCGCCGTTTTATAAGGTTCAGAAGTGTTCAATATATGGTGTGATATTCTCTTCCTGATTGGGGGAGGTCTACACCCCCGTAGTAAGGACAAACTGGGGATGATACTGCGAAAACAAGCTTAGAGATATATCAGGTCAATAATAAGGATGACGCTATCGAGAAGAAAGATTTTGGGTTATTTTATGCGTCAATATTTTTGGTCAGTTTTTATCAGGTCAATAATAAGGATGACGCTATCGAGAAGAAAGATTTTGGGTTATTTTATGCGTCAATATTTTTGGTCAGTTTTTATCAGGTCAATAATAAGGATGACGCTATCGAGAAGAAAGATTTTGGGTTATTTTATGCGTCAATATTTTTGGTCAGTTTTTATCAGGTCAATAATAAGGATGACGCTATCGAGAAGAAAGATTTTGGGTTATTTTATGCGTCAATATTTTTGATCGGTTTTAGTCACTGCGTGTACAAACACTACTACAAAAGGAAAAAAACGGTATTTATTGTAAAGGTACTTGCGTTATAAAAAGTTCTTTAGCGAGAGTTATAACTTGAGACGCAGGGTATTCTTGAG